>WOVY01000133.1:1252500-1440000 GCA_013436015.1 Rhipicephalus annulatus
TTTTCTCCAAGGACGGCCAATGTGATACTTTTCAGTTGTGTGGCCCGTCAAATGTACGCGTTTTCAATGAGAAAATCACTGATCTCTACTACGGGGAGCTGGATGGTGCATTGAGCGCACGCGGTTGAAGCCACCGGAAGACGCCGTTGGCGTCCCAGAAAGCACTGACACCGCCTTGAATCATCATCTGCTGCGGACACGAGGGTTTTTCTCTTTTTTCTTTAAGGAAAAGTCGGGCTGTATACAGCAGTGATTTTTAAGAATTGACCAGAAATATCATCGTGAAGACATTTTACGCATACGTACCTCAAAATTGCATTGCTTTTACGCAATCTGCGAGGTAATTGTGGTAGTTGACCGTCTTTTTTTTTTACCGAGGTGTGTTCACCATGTTTGGTTTTGAAGTTTCCCACGCTCGTGGCTTCTATATACAAGAAGTGGGTGAGTAACTTAAAGAGGGACAACTGAACGCCGTCTCCAGAAAACAGACGTTGCAGGGAACGTTTGGCTGGGTAATTTTTGACCACTCGGTTCCAAAAACTTATCTTCCAATCGATGCCATCCGAAGGGTTTTTCATTCCCGGATCACTGACAAAACACAAACCTTAGCGCTCCTGGCCGCCATACCACTCATTCCCCTTTTTTTGTAAAAACATGCGATCACAAACTTCTTCTCTGTCGACTGACTAATGAGTAATCCAAACGTTGTACGTAACAGCAATGCGTCGTATTCGGACGGCGTTGCTGCATCGTGTGTCAATTTTTGTGTAGCGCCAGTCAGTGTTCCAAGTGATGCTCAATAGTAGGGTTTGTTGCATACACTATTTTTAAATTACAGCAGCCCACCGCATTCGGACGGCGTCGTTACGGCGTGTCATTTTTCGTGTAACGTTGGATGACCACGAGAACGTTATATTATAAAAATAAAACGCAAAAACTACGATCACAAAACTACCACCAGATAATAGACGACAGCTTCCGGGGCACCAGAGGGACCTTCCAGGGGCTTCACAAGCGCTCGCATGGGAGAGCGGCGAGACGTCGCTTAGCCTTTTTCATGAAGGTCAGTGGCAAAAAACGCATGACATTAATAGCGAGATGGTATCGCAGTGTCGTTGCACATCGGTAAATATCCCACATTAACGCCGCATAGTAAACCGCGGCCACAAGCAACCGAACGGAAGCAAATGTTCTTGAACCAAATAGCCGCACGCTTGCTTACGAGATAAAAAAGCTGCGTTTTTCGTTGTTGTTGTATTTGCTGTGTTAGTGAGTGCCTTAGTGAATAGGACATTTTACGGTAACCGTGATACTCAGAACCTGTTGCGTTCCGCGGTTCGGATCACCAACTGTGAGGAAGTCTGTACTCACTTCGCTCATTTAAACAGGCTGTTCACATCTAGCAGGATGACTTCAAGGCAGAGTGCAGGGTACTGCGACCTGTTGAAAAGAGCGCTTTTTTTCAATTTATACAATATGTAAGGAAATGTTCGCGCACTGGTAAGGCGCCGGGTACTCCTGAGCCCTTGAGGGATTGTTGAACACATATTTTGAAGGTGAAATAAAGAACAGTACAATGAAAAATAGAACACCTGAGCCCACATATGCAAAAACACACTCATACGCACATATCAAACAACACCAACACAAACATAAGGAAACGTTCAAAAGTCAATGAATAATGCCTCGGATAAAGTCTCTAGTTAACATTCTATCCAACTAGCACAAAATAGCAGTGAACACGTTTGGTGCTAATGGAGATGTTTTCGCTCATATGTACATAACAGTGGACACGGCATGCACTTCTGCACACACGTAATATGGGTGTCATATAACGCTGCGCATAGTAAGTATGACATGTGTAACACAAATGAAATATCGTTATTTCTTAGCACTTGTCAGCGATTCAGCTGTATTCTAAAAGAATGCTATAACAAATTGAAAGCGTACGCCTCTATTGCACTGGTTGGCCACGGGCCCCGAAGTTTCTTGATACTGAATTGCGTGTGGTCTAATGCCAACAGTTTCCATTCAAGACGGCGTCTCGGCGTATCATGATGTGGACAGTCTATAAGAAGCTGACATGCGTCTTCATCTATACAAGTCTACATTCGCATTAGGAAGTTTCAGCTCAGCCAATTCTGTGTAAAAAACATCGAAGCATATCCACGGAGTAACTGATGATGAGTGGACGGATGGAAGCACATAAGGATTGACGGAGGAACGGAAGCACGACAGCCTCACGGACGGACGGGCGGAGGGAAGCACGGACTGACTGACGGACGTACGTACAGACGGATGGACAGAAGCACGGACGCACGGACGGACTCAAGGACAAACGAACGAATATTGAAGGGACAGGCAGACGGACGGACGGATGGACAGAACCATGGACAGATTGACAGAGGCACGGAAGTACCGTCATCTGGTATAGGGTCCTTTAATCAACTACAAGTACCACCATCTAGTGTTTACCCCAGGAACTAAGCTAGAGGTGGCTAGCTAATAAATACATCGGAGTATGTACAGACCCACGCCCTAAGGAGCTTCGCCCCTAAAACAGTGGCACATACTCGGGGGCGAGTATGTGCCACTGACAAGCGCGTATGAGCCACAGGTGGTGGGTATAGATACTACATACATCAGAGACTCTAGAGACCCATGCCCTGAGGAGCTTCGCCCCTATAATGCGGTGTCATAAAATGCGGTGTCCAATATGCGTTGCCTATAGCCTTAGCCGTTGAATAAGTGTTTTCAAACTACTATGTGTTGCTATAGCATGATTTTTCATTCAGTGAATGGATCAATACGACATACATCACACCTCTTTGTACTTTGTTGAAACCAAGTATTTATGCTCATTCGGAAAGTTGTAGCTTTTAAACACTACAAGATTCACTTTTCGAGATCACCAAAGAAACAGCAAGATTTTTACGATGTACTTATCGTGCCGCTTCATCGGCACTGGTGTTACCAGGAATATTGCAATGGCCAGGTATTCACTGGCATTTTATGCTTCGCCTGGCTTTGTTTGGTGAGCTCTTTCAGCTCAGCGCAAGACCTTGTCAATGATTTGCTGTCCGAAGTAGCTGAAAAACAAAGAGTGGTCAGCGGAACAACGTCAAAACGTGGAAGCATTCTCTGGACTGGACGACGGCCTATACAGGCCTGCCGCGGAAGTACCCTTTCAAGGGCAAGAGTTTACGCATCCATACCAATTAGCCCATCCTACCACTCTTTTGAGAATGAAGTTTCTCACAAAAATACCTAGAAAAAAATATGGCGCCACCATCTGAGCGAATTTCATAAGGGGCCCGTCGAAGCGCTGGGAATGACCGTACATGTTTTTGCGAGACTTGTGTTTGCTGGTGTTGAGCGAGGCGTCGGCTCAAAAGTGAATACGAGTGCGTAAATAAAGCACGTGTAAAACAAAACGTTTATAAGCGGCTCTTCTCCACGCTTATTATATTCTAAAATAAAAGCCCACTCACCTTGACGGCACTACCTAACGGCGATAAAAAGGAACACATGGCATAAATTGGATGATGCAATGCCCGATTAATCGTCTGCCTGCCAAGTTTAGCGGCCGCCTGTTACTTCTTACGCTTCGTAAAACTTTATATCAACGCAGAAGGTTCCAATGCTAAATAAAATAAGTTGCTGTGCAATTTCCAAAAAATTCGCTTATTACCTCCTCTTTTAGTAACTAATCAACGATTTTAACGTGAAGCCAGACGTTTTTTTTAGGTATACAAATCTGAGTCAAATTCGAAACTCACATATCCTATGATTCCCTTGCATCCAGCAGCTCACTAGCGCCACCATTTTATCTAGGTAACTTTGTGAAAAACTTTACGCTTTTGAGCTCAAACTTAATGTACCTTTAACAGGTGGATAGCAAAATTGCGCGTCGTCTGCTACGGTACTTCCAGTTTGAGGTCTATCCTATCGCTGCTTGAAGGTGCCTATACTGCGCAGTCTAATAGGGGAAGAAGAACGTAAAATCATATGACGCGTTTGTTGCCGCTCGTTCAGTGATTATGTTCTCTCTTTTTTTTACGAATGAACACACAATATTTCGCGCATTTCAGAGAACAAAGCGTGAAGTGAAAATGGGCAAAACCGAAGAACAGTAAGAGACGGGTTTCGAACGCAGCATGTGATTATGCTTTGATACATGCAGAAACCTTTCCCAGAACCATCTCGATTCAGTATTTTCGAGTGCAAATGGCGACCACTTCAAAATCACTCACACTTATGGGCACATGCTGCTGAATGTCAACAGACGATGACAACAGAAGCACGCGTATATACTCCGCCATATTTATGGAAACCTCTGAGCTCGTAAAGGGCCCAGAGAAAAAACGGCCGCTCTATTAAAGGTATCGCGGGACGTAAATTGATCGAAGTAACTTTTGAAGCTACGAGTGGCATGGTATGGCGTCTCTATTGTGTCAGACTTGCAAGCGTAAATTGCTGATAGATAGTCTTATGTATGTGTGTGCGGATCATTTCGCATATATTAAAACACAATGTCCGAATACGTGACGGAGTGAGACATTACGTATATATGAAGATGGAAAGGCGTAAAAAGGCCACCAGATTACGCGCGCATTTTATTTTGAGAGTAAGAAACAGTTGACTATTGCCATTCACTATATTGATACCAGGATGGTGTCTTTACAACACAAAATAAATGAATAATTTTACGAGTAAGCAGCACGAATATAAAATGACGAATATTCCGTAATGATATGATGTGCAGAAAATTATTGCATGTGACAAAAAATGCGTGATAACGCCCTTCGTAGCAAAGCAACAAACACGTGTCTGGAGGTGCAGGCCACTTGAATGAAGAAATGACAGCTCGCACGATTATAACCATCTCGTAGTGACTGCATTTGTTATTCAAGCAAACTGGATCTCTATCCAAAGTATTATGCAGCAATTTGTGAGGAAAGGGTGCCGTGAGTACTCGGTGGAACACGCAGAAAGTGACGCCACTGGCAGGAGTGCTCGTACAGCGGCGCGCCATTTCGAACCGGAAGTCGACGCAGACGGGCGCCGTAGCCCACAATCCTTTGCGTGAATCAAGATTTTGCTATCCACCTTTTCGTTGTACAGCGCCCCGTGTCTTTCTGCGATTTATTGAGTTTGTTTTTTATTTACGGTGTTATTCTAAGACGCGAGCACGTGCAGGACGCTTGCATTTATTCTCTTTCAGTGAAATAGTCCGATGGCAAAAAGTCCTGCTTCAATGTCGCCTCATTTTTAAATGGCACCTATTAATGCTGTGCGAAGTGGCAATACCGCAGACTCGGCAATTATATACGTGACAGATATTTTATGTCACACTATATAGTTCATTATGAAGAGCAGAAAGCAATATAGCATTTATAAAAAAGCCTTTGCAATGATGTAGTCGTTCCCACAGATATTAAAAGTTAGATCATGCAATGAATCAATGGATGGAAAAACTTTATGAATTGCCTGGCACATTAATGGCCCGGGCTCAGGTCTCCCATGCGGGGACGTCAAGACCTTTGCTCTCCGCGCTTCACGGCCGGGCCTGCTTCCCACTTCTCAGAAAGAACCTCGTGACTAATACGCTTCGCTTTAGCCTCGAATTCCCAGAGAATGTGTATTAGTGTAGCTTTTGTCTGTCTGGCACACCTTACAGATGTTGGTGCTATCGACCTCAGGGTATATTCTGTGATACAGCAGTGGATTAGGATAACTGTTCGTTTGCAGCTGTCACCAGGCGAGTGCTAGGGCTCTACATAAATTGCCAATATGCAGAGGATGGCATCGCCGGACCAAGGAGAACGCCTTGATCAGTTCATAGTATCCCATAAGTCGATCCTGATCCGACTATAGATACTCTTCAACAAGGCCTCCTGCACGGTTTGTTGCGTCGCATGCGGCGGAGTATGCTTTACTGCGTTCAGGTTGGGAAAGTGCGGGCAGACATCGCTCATATGGGCGGATATCCAGATCAAGGAAGCCTAGGAAATCTGGCCGGAACGCATACTTGAAAAGCTACATTCTGAATTCTACCCTTAGCCTGCGCTTCAGTCATAATCCTACCCTTCCGTACTGCTGAGCGTGAGTCACTGAGCACAGCTTGACTTTCGGGATAGGTTACGGCCAAAGCAATGGCCACTTCTTCAGCCGTCTCCGGGTGTCGGCCTTGACACCATAGTGGCGTGCGTTGTCGTTTTGCATTTGTTAATAACAATGATAGCGAACCACCGTCCATCCGGATAGCGCGCGGCGTCAGTAAAACGCATGTTTTCATGGTTGCAATACGCTTTCAGTAAAAGTGCAGCTCTGGCTTTTACAGTCAAAGCTGTTATGAAATCAGAACACGGGTCACGCGTGCGCCATAGTTGTCCGCCGCTGTCGCCGTTGCCGCCGCCGGTGTCCATACGAAACCAGCATAAAAAAAACAACTTAGAAATAAAAAACACCCATGACACAATGCGAATCGAACGCGGGTTTACTGCGTTCCAGCCTAGGTATTGAACCACTGAACCACGCCAGCTCCTTTTTTCATTGATGTTTCAAACAATCACCAGTAATTTTGGAGTACGCAACACATGCTTCATTAGAAGTCCGGCAAACACATACAAGCATGCAGAAGTGAAAGGTACTCCGGAACGGTGTCAAAAGTCTCAACAACACTGCACACTTGAGCAGCTGCTTCTCGGAAGACAGATCTCGTCGACCGTGGTGGCTCAGTGTGTCTATCGATCATGTGACTTTCCTACGTGAATACAGTCCCAACAACATAAATAGGTCATATGAAGTATTACAAGTCAGACTTTTTTTGAATGAGAAGAACCTAATATTATGAGCTTTGATTGGCATCTCTTTCCCTCTTGTTCTTTTAAGAATGTCTAAAAAATAAAATGCATCATGACAATGAATTAAAGAATGTTCTATTGTCTAACGTTGGTTGCAGAGTCTACAAGTCACATTGTAGGGCACATATATTGATTTTTCATTCGGACACGTTTTCACTGGCAAAATGGAAGTGTGCAGTTCAAATAAAAATGTTTTCACTGAAGGAGACGTTCACACTCTACGCACACGAACTAATACATCGTGACCAGACAAAAGCGAATATGGCATTCGATAAACGGGTTCAGGGAAAACAATAACTCGTATGCAGCAGTTAACTTTGTTCTGTCAATAGTATACAAATATTCTAAACTAAATGAGGCCTTCAAAAAATTTGCAATATCAACAATTTTTTTAATGCCCCCAACGGCAATTCATTAGAAAGGCCTGTCGTGACATGAATAAAAAGAAGGTGGTAACATACACGGTTTAGAAAAACCACTAAGAAAAAAGGGTGGCACACATCCAGGAGGTAAAATATCGCAACAACAATTGTCGCGCAAACAAATGCACCAGGCCGAGGCCACCCTTTTCAAGTGGAAGAAAAAGATTGTCTCTTCTAATGGGTTCCCAGGAAGAGCTCCAAATAAAGCAGGCAAATATCCCATGGAAGGCACATGAGAGCAGTGCAACTCCTGTAATACACAAATAAGCTTTGACGCAAGAAATATATTGCACGCTTTCAATCTCGCAAAAATAGAAAGCTCTCGTCCGTGCCATGTTGACACCTTTAGGAGGATCATAGTTATCACAGCGGTCCAGTGTGGGCTGTTGTTACAGTAGTTATCGAGAGGCACGCCAAGGTACCTCATAAGAGTCGCATTCCAATGGATATTTGCGAAGACCCAAGGTGTTTGGGCTTCCACGCCATCGAGAATCCTCTACTTTTATCAAAATTTATGTTGGCACCAGCAACTTCACAGAAACGTTAAGTAGTATTGAGTGTTTCCTGAGCGCTGGGTTTCTGACGCAATAAAAAAGGGCAATGTTATCTACATAAGATAGAACTTCGACTTCCTCAGCAGCATATCAATAGCCTCTTATTCTAGAATTTAGAAACAGACTTGAACATAATGGTTCTAGTTAAATTGCAAAAAGCAGAGGCGAGAGCGGACATCCCTGGCGTAAATATGAATTGAACTTTATTATATTGGAAAGTGTGTGATTTACAATTAGCCTGGTTGTGGACTTTTTATAACACAGTGAAATACCATTGTACAGTCCATCACCCAACTGTAGGTGTCTTAGGAGCCGGAACAAAAAAGCATGTTGTACCTTATGAAATTCTTTAGAAAGGTATATTTGAAGGAGGGCTACTTGGTCCAAGCTACCATCAATACACTCAAGGACAGACCGTGCAACATGAATGTTTGCCTGTATAGAGCGACCTCGAATTTCGCATGTTTGGTGGTCACCTACACACTTACTAATCACTGTGTGTAGCCCATTTTTCGGCAGTTTCCCCAATATTTGTAGTCGACGTTATGTAATGATATAGACCTATATCCGTTAACTCTCTTGAATGCTTTAGAATCAGTACTTTTGGGAATTATAGTTGTATGACTCTGACAGAAAGAAGGATGTTCACCACCTTCATAAGCCTCTTTAAAAAGTTGCTCAAGCATTGCTATCAGAAATTCGTGAAATGCTATTTAAAATTCCCCAATAAGGCCATCTGGGCCAGGAGCTTATGTTCTTCTGCAACGTTGTTATTATAAATCTAGTTTCTTCCCTGGTTATGGGCCCTTAAACAGTGAGTCCGTCATCTTCTTGTAAATGAGGCACAAGGGCATTTAAGGGGTCAGCTTCTCCCTCAAAATTCTCCTGAAGCTCAGCTGCAGCGAAAAAAGTTTTGTAACAATCTTCAAATGTGGCTCTTATTTCACATGTCTCGATCTGTGCAAAGAGAACCTCGTGACTCAATTTGTTGTACCTGTTTTGAAATTGCGTATCTCTTTTCATCCCCGAGGGCTTTCTAAGTGGGTTCCTCTTCAGTGAAATGGGTAACGTGGTAACAAATCATTGCTCCCCATGCATAAATCTGTACCGTGTTTTTGTATCTGTGCTCGAACCACAATTATTTCATCCACGTACAATCCTGGCTGTAGACTTTCAAAAGAATGGAGCTTGTGAAGTAAACCGTAAAGATTCCGTTTTTGAGCTTTTTTTTCTTTGAGCTATTTGGCATGAAGTCCGAGCTATTTCCTACGAAGTCCGCTGTGCTCTCCACTTCAACCAGCGCATGATAGGGGCATGATACGGCCTACAACTCCAGTCGGCATGAAGAAAAACGGAACTCAAAGCAATTCAAAACTTCATTTCAGGTTGGTAGACGTGGCATTATAGCTTTAGAGCCTGAGGCTTCATGATGAAACAGAGTCGATGACCCTCGGCCGTTGGACGATACGCTGTTTCCAGCTGAGATCATTTTCAAACATGGCAATTCAGTGCGGCTTCTTCTTCTTGCTTGTAACTCGCTTCTTAACTGGCCTCATAGGCATGCTTGATGTCAGCAAAGGATCACGGTAATATGAGTAATACAGTAGAACATCAAGGGAACAGGCGGACATCACACCATATGATTTGCGTAACGAGTAGCTTGTTGATTGCTCCAGCCCATTAGAAAACGTGTTCTTGCCCTATCGGAAAAACTACATGGTGGATACTGGAAAACACGGTGGGTCTCTACTGAAACGTTCCGTATGATGCGGAGACCTCAAGTACAGAATTATTGGAATATGGAAGACGTATGATGCGGACTCCGCATTTTATGGAAAGACGTATGATGCGGACTTCGCATTTTACGGAGAGACGCATGATGTGGACTCCGCATTTTATGGAAAGACGTATCATGCAGGAAAACTGAAATGTGTGCATGTTATGTCCGAATCTAGTGCAAAACAATATAATGTGTAAATTGAATAGACGTCCACATCTTGAGTACATTCACAATATTTCTCAAATCACAATATTTCTTAAATATGCATGATGAGGAATTGAATCATCGGCACCTTTCTAATGGTCATGTTTCTGAAGCAAAATTAGCTTTTAATTAAAATAGGTTACAAAGCTACTAAATTAACATGCTAGCGATCATAAATGGTGGTTACACTGCAACACATTATTGCAGTGTTCTATGCAAGACTTAAAGAACATATAAAGTTATTATTTGCAATAGAGAAGCATTATTATACACACCAGCCCTGTTACAATCAATATATTTTTTTATTTGCCTGTATGCTTCAGCTGTAAATAGCGACATTGCAGTGTTGATGGTACACAAATGAGGTGACTACACCGTAATTCCACAAGCTCCACTTAAGCCACAGGATGGTGGCACAAAACACAATGTAACAGCAATTTCGGAATGAAATCTTTAAACATTAATAATAATCATAGCACTGTGAAAGTGTGGCGCTGTGTTTATCTCATGAACGCCTTGTGGAGATCGGCGAAATGCTGCTTGAGGCTCCGGCACCACTGTAAATTTGGGAGGTCACTGCATAGAACTTATGTGGCCTTTATAGGCCCCTGGAAATATAAATAATTGGCAAAAATAATGTCGGAGACACATGTTAGCACCTTAGTTCACATGCACAAGAAATATAACACAGAATGAAACTGAAAATGTAAGGCACACAATCCTTCATGTTATGCATATGTGAATATTAGAAGAAATAAGTGTATAAATTAGTTCTGCCACATTAAAGAAAACAGATGCTTATCACAGTGAAAATAACTAGGTTGTCACAATTTTCAATGGTAGAGATAATCTATTGATATGTCCTTATAGAATTATGATTTAAATGATGCCTGCACAGTAAACCTTTAGGAACTACCAGTAAAAGCTCTTAATGTACATTTATTAGGGTGAGCATCTACATCTGCTGCCTTTACACTATACAGTTTGTGCACAAAATTGGCATCTTGAATAATTTTGAGAGGTAAAGCTATTTAAATTATGAAGGTTAAAATCACCATGAAAGCAAGGAGGGTCAGACAGGTACCTTTAAAAATATGTGCAAGCCGGACAACTATAACCGAACTGCACAGAAATAGGGGAGCAAGAGTAACAGAAATTCGGCTGCTGACCTGCAGGTCGCAGTATCGAATCTCGGCTGCATTTCCGATGGAGGCAGAAATGCTGTAGGCACGTGTGATCAGATTTGGGTGCACGTTAAAGAACCCAAGTAGTCGAAATTTCCAGAGCCCTCCACTACGGCGTCTCTCATAATCATATAGTGGTTTCGGGTCGTGAAACCCCACATATCAATCAAGAATAACAGAAATATACTGCCAACAGAAAAGTTGGGTGCATGTGCTATCTGTAAGTGCTTACACCTTACTACATACAGCATGCTCATTCCATTTTGCATACCGATATTGAAAATAACTGCTCAATTAGGAAAGTAAAAAGTAAGGTAAAACTGAACAACTCTATAAGAAGTGACCCTATTATGACATAGCGTTTTCTTATAACAAAATTGACTAAGACTCTGAAATATCATATTGCAAGAAAAAATCTTCAAAAGAACAATCAAGTTTGAAGTCATAATTTTTAATATGGCTACTATGACTATAACCAAGAAATCGACCTCAACAAGGCTAATGTTAGTTTTTAAGGCCTATGTTCACTACACAATGAACTATACCACAAAAAGCACAGCGTTCAGGCAAAGCACCACACAAAAAAAAGCAGACCTTTTTGTTATTACCTGCAATGCTTTTAAAATGGTATTTTTACCTCTACTTGCCGCTATTTATCTAAGCAACTCGCGTGAAACAATTTAGCAGAAAATGCACTGCGCCTCTAAAACCTGTTGGTTGAATCTGAATTTTTAAAAAATGGTGAAACTTGCACTAAATTAGGCTCGACAAGCCTTGGAACAGCGAGACTGCATGACTCTTAGGACTTCTTTGGTCACTTTTGTTTTGTTTCTGGGCCTAAGCATGAAGACAAGGGCTCAATTGAATTGCTGTTAACAAACAAATGCTTTCGAAATTGCACGAGCGTCAAAGAATGCTCAGACATTTGTTTGTTTTTCCCACTGGGCTATTCTACACCAAACATCCAAACCATACTGCCTGGCGACCATCACAAATATATAGTTTCAAAAATGATGGTAATTTACTGTTTTGAAAATAGTTATTTGCAGAATTATTTTGAAGAGAAAAATAGTAGTGGTCACGTGGGTACCTTCAGAATTTCGCAGAATATCGTGCGGGTGTTATTTGTGAGAAAAATGTAAAAGTACCACTTTTTCTTGCCATATCAAATTTGCTCTACATATTAGGTAAAGGTGCACCTTTAAAGTATTTGAAGTCGAGTAACATTAGTGCAATTTATCCGCTACATAGGCTTTGAAGAATTCAGCCAAACTATTTATCGTTTGCATTTCTTGTATGGCAATACTCCACTTTGTATGAATATTTGAGCCACAAATCCTCACTTCACAGAAGTTATATTTCACGAAAAAAAATAATGTTAGGTCCAGATTACAAATATCACTATACAATCGTTTTTGTCCACATTGAGATGCAATTTGAACTATGTGTTTTATAATGGAAAATTACTTTTATGTCTAAAATGAAAGCAAATAAACAGTTCTAGTTATATGGCAAGTGTTATCATTACAATTTTTGTTGCAATGAGGAAAATGATTTTTGAAGTCTCCTATTGAGGGCCATGGGGAACTTCGGAACGGAAGCTGTCGTATATCAAATGCAGAAAACAGCCATCATTAGGAAACTTCAAAAATTAATTTATTCTTCAAAACAAAGTAATCATATAACTTGCCATATAAAGAGAACTGCTTCTTTGCTTTTGATGTGGCAAAAAAATTGCACTAATATTACTGAGCTTCATGCACTACACAAAATCACCTTTACTTAATACCTAGACCAAATTTGGTGTAGAAGAGGCAGTATTTTTGAAATACTTCTTTTTACTTTTTACAAACAACACCCAGACAACATCCTGGGAAGTCCAGAAGGCTCCAAGGTGGCCTAATATTTTGTTCTCACGATAGATTTTGGCATATTGCTGTTTTCAATACTGTAAACGAGCACAATATTGTTTTTTTCAGAACACATTTAGGATGGCTGGCAAAATGACTGGGATGTTTGATGTGGAATTGCCTCACTGCCAGCATTTATTCTTCCGAAGCTCAAGCTATCACCTCTCTGTTACTGCCTTCTTTACATACAATGCCTGCATAGGAAAGAAAAAGAAAGGCAGGTCTGACAAGGTTCACAAGGCAAGATATTTTCATGTTGGATAAATTCATTACCATAAACAGCAGCAAAATAACATTCATTTTGAGTAGTCCAAGACACAAGCTATATACCAGTATACTAAGAGCCAAGCGCAAAATTTTCATTTGATCATGTGTGGTGATAGACAGAAAGCACTTATTGCAAGACTGACTAGTCTGTAATTAACTGAATGAAGTACAATGCACTGTTCAATCCAACAACACATAGGCATCTTTGCTACAGCAAAGCCATGTGTCATTGATTCATGCACTAGATGGCACAATGCAAATGTGACAAAAAAGATGAAAAAGAAGGCAAAGGAAAAAAAGAAAAGGGGGGATGCAAAGTAGGAGCAGTGTAGCACCCTACTTTTACTTTGCATCCTCCTTTTCTTTTTCCTTCTTTTCTTTTTTTACCTTTTTTTTTGCTTCTCTTACCCCCAACCTCCGACAGGAGAACACTTTGTATCATCGCAACCTAAATTGAAAGGAAGCACGGGCTGCACTCTTCTGCGTTATAGGTTTTTTTTCAGACAAACATTTCCAATAGGCACACACACCTACACCAAACGACGATGTCATTACTAACCCCATTTAAACTAACACGCCAAGGATGTCAAGGTGATTTATAAAACATAGGTCCTCCTATCGCAACATCGGCCAGCCTGTCTGAGGCACTTCCACTGTTCACCCCGATTACCCGACTAGATGCTTCCATCTGTCGACTCGCATCTTCATTTTGGATAACACTAAGACGAGCTTACATTGATGAATACGCACGAAAGTTTAGTGATGTATCATGCATCAGATTAAGCAAATCTGTTAAAAAATTATTGATAGCTTGCTTCCTGGCTTTTTGTACTGAGAGTGCTTGAATTAGCCTGAAACCGCGTAATGTCTTCTATGCAGATGAACCAGATTGACAACGTAATGCACAACATGCTGAAAAATATTGCGAGAAACATGATAACGACAAAATGACCAGCCACCCAAATTTCTTGCTGTACATGTTTATAAAATGTTCATGTACACCCAAATGAGGTGCTTATCCTACAAGCCGAAAAAACCTACAAGTAAAGCCTTGGGGCCTTCTGTAAGTAGACGTGTAGCATTTATTCTGTGGAGGGCCACCCATAAGTGAGGAACAAAACTCCTTTACAATGAGGAATGTTGGCAGCTCTCAATTTTAGAAAAAACTAATGCAGTTAATCTTCCCCGACACATCTGTACATCTAGAGAGGTGACGAAGCTTCTGTCATTTGTGGCAGTGACTCCAACAGGACCAGTGCAAAAATTGGCACTACTTGGCTGGACAAATGTCCAAACATGCCTGCCCGACTCCCTCTAGCCTTCCCGGCTGAATCTGACACATGATTTCTTGACTGCTGGCTGGACAAAACAAAACCACTGACGCACTCTTAATACACAACGTGAAGTTCCTCTGGAGTGGTCAAATTCGTGTTCTGCGATGAAAGAGCAGCAGAATGTCCTGATAAGGCACTCCTTGCAATGGTTTTCAATGCCACACAGTGACTTTGCTGTTCCTGTCGAAGAGAGCTTGGGGAGCTTGGAGGGTGCTTGCTCTTTTCTGGGGGCTGCTGCCGCTCCTCGTTTACTGCTCAAGGTCAACCTGCACAAAGTTGTAGACGAGGCTTTAAGAGTTGTATATAATGATATACAAATTTTTGCTGAACACACATTTCCTCGTGGCACACTGAGGAACCCCTTATAAAACTTAAGGCCTTGCATATGAAAACATTTAAATCGATCTGAAGATGCACTTGGCTCAAAAAGAGTAAGTTTGTTAAATAGTGTATATAAAAAAAAGGTCATTCAGCACAACCACAACTACAGTTGCACACGAACACAACATTAGCTGGACGCTGTGGGCCGCTTTCATGGCATAGCTTAAGCTCACACTGATCGTCCAACGATACTAAATATATGCAAAGATTTCCTGATCGATTTCAGGCCGTACTGCAGGGTAGGGCACGAATCTATCGTTCTACTCATGAGCAGTGCACAAAATTCAACATCAGTACCAACCCATTCAGCTAAAAATTTTCATTAGGTTTTCTTTATTAAAGATACTGACAAGTTGCCAGAATGTGTGATTGGAGGTGGAAATCAAAAAATGTGAATTGAAATGCATTCTTTTTGCAATTCGAGTGGCATTTCCTTTTAGGATTGCACTTAAAAAGCGTAAACATCGGTATGCCATGCAGCCTGTTTGTTTACTGCAAATTATTTGATGCTTTACCATGCAAAAATATTAGTGGTCAAAGTTACAGCATATATCCACATTACCTGTGCCAACATTATTCTGTGCTGCCTACGCAGAGGAGTCAACCCTCAGAAAGCAGCACTGTCATCGTGGCAAACAGTGCGAAATATGTGCATTTCACACGCACATGAAATGCATGCTTTCGCAGCAAACTGCAATGCACAAATATATAAAGCTCTTATGCTGACCTCCCACTGTTTGCTGGCTGTGTTGTGTGACACTTCATAGCAGTCAGAGACCCGAAAATTATTAAAATGATTCCAGCACTTTCTGTGTTACCACTAGATATACTCATGAAAGCTATATCAAACAAAAAGAAACAAGCCCCGAAAATTCTCTGCTTTCACTGCATGTTTATACGATCAGACCAGTAAGCTTTTTATTGCAGAAAAAAACAGCTACTATAAAAATTGATATTCGGTCCCATTAACCGTTTTATGCTTTAAGCCATGTTATTATGTTAAACGGGTGTCCTGTTTTACACGATCTGGTCTGCATGAACTCTTGAACCTGGCACCATATAGGCTGAAAGACACACAGAGTTTGAGACAAACCTAATTTTCCGTGGAGCATCCTTATGTACTATAACAACACATCTCAATCTAGTTAGTTTATCAGAATGAGATGAAAACAGCTCGCACTTGAAAAGCACGGGCTGAAGGAATGACGCCTGCACCTTGTGCTCCCTGTACATTCTCGTTGAGGGTGCAGTTTTCACCTTATTCTTATGCAATTTCGCATTTAAAACATTGTTCGCTGCGTATTCCTTGAGGCATTAAAGTGTGTGATACCGTCATGAGTAGCCTATGTAATTTTTAAAAATAGAATTCAAGATAGCTCGATTCAAAAATAACAAAGTGCATCCCACGATGTCCTGTAGCCATTCTTCAGGCAAGTGGCAGAATGATTTATTCTTCAAAACATATCTCACTTGTAACCACTACAAGAGCTAACTCATACACTGGCACATTCTGTTTGCCTCTTCAGATTATAAGGTACCTTTTTTACACCAGAAAATCTGCAAGGAGAATAGAAGTGTTGTAATTGTGAAGAAAGAAAAGTAGAAGAAAAAAGATAACCTGCCCTGGACAGGGACCAAGCCTGCGAACTTCGAATAACATGTCCGATGCTCAATCAACTGAGCTACCATGACGGCTATCCCCCTTCCATTTTGTACGGTACATATGTGCATTTAATCATGGAAGAGTCCGTAAGCGCTGCCTGTTACCATTATGGCGAGTGTGGGACACCTTTTTTTGTCTACTGGCAATCGCATTACGATTACTTCCAATATTCCTATACTTCTTTGGCAGCATTATGCATCTGTTAGTTCTCACAAAATCTGCTAGTCACAGGAGATGGCAATGGTTCGCCCTCCCACCTAAATGCACGTACACGAACACGCACAACTGATCAAAAGAACAAGTCACACACCGCTGAGATTACTGATATTCAAAGTTTCAGATTCATGAGTAAAGGAAAGAACTATAAATTTAAGGGTTCGTTGTCTTTGCTGAATACATTATAGTGAAAACTAACAGACAATTATGCCAAACAAACTATACAAATGTTATCGAAAATAACTTTAACAAAATTGTGAAAAGAAAAGTGAATGAAAACGTAACTTGGCGACAAGTTACTAATGGGTTCACATTTTCTGACAATTGAATTGACATTACTTTTTATAACATCCCTATATATTCCTGGGTAATGTTGTCGGGTAAATCTCATTATTAGAGTGGTGAGTAGGCCAACAAAGGAAGGATATGGCATTGATACTTCTTTTGAACACCAAATAGTTTGAGGACCTTAAAAGAGTGGAAGCTGCTTTGAGTAGACCAGTTGGAGCGAAAAAAAAACGTACACACATTTTAACCAGGCTTTCTAACACATTTTGAGACATAAAAGTGTATGCTGCCAGTAATGGTAAGTAGCATTACTTTTGTCACACTATGCACTGTAGCAGGTGTAGTTAGAGTGGTGATAGTTAAGCATTAATCAAGCACACCACCAACTGCATTCACATTTATGGTTGCGTATTTTAAAAATAAACGTGCTGTATAGTAAAAAAAATTTAGAGCATTTATAATTTTGTACAAATCACGTTATACCGACTGGGTAAGCAATCCATTTGCATAAAATCAAAAAGCATAAAGTGATTCATGTATTATAACTATGTAAACACTTTCAGCAATGCAGGGCAAAGTGACAACAGTTCTAATAAAAAACCCTCTCATTATTAAATGCATGAAGAGCACCACACCAGAATATTTTATAGTGCATGTAATATCGAGACTACTAGACTGTCTATTACATTTTAAAGAAGGGTATCTCCTTCACGTTCAGGGGGCAACCACTTAGCCTTTTCGTGAGCTTTTCTGTGAATATTTCCTGAATTTCAGATATAATTATGATTGATTTACAATGAACAGATTTTGCTTGCACATTGAAACCTAGTTCTGCATGTAACTGCAATAAAGGGTGCCAAACCACCTCCAATTATTTTTTTAACATTTCAAGCAAATGTGTGCAACGACTTCAGAATAGTGTCCTGATCAACAATGACAACTGCAGCACCACAACTAGCTATGGGTGCCAAAAAAGTAGCTAGAAACAATACCTTTTCCTCTTTGAGCCTTTTGGAAGTATTCAGCCCCTCAGTGCTCACCTTACAACATTTTTTTAAATACGTGTTTGTGTGCCCACTGTTCTTGCTCCTTGCACAGTGAGAAGGAGCACATGGCAAGAAGAGACAAGAAAGAAGCATAGCAAAAAAAGCGAAATAAGCGAGGACCTCTTTTGTACCATCCAATGTGTGTAACATTACTATTGCGACAACATATAGAAAAATTATCACGGCTATGCATCCATTGCAGAGTCATACACAGCTGCAACACTACGACTAAATTTCAACCCTGTGTTGGTTTAGGATCCCTGTATAGTGTCAAGCTAAAGATATCTGCATTTGTTCGACACATATTAAGATGCAGTGAAATGTGATATGATAATCTCATTTAGAGTGCACGTCATATGGCTTCATTGTATATGTGGCCACAAGTAACTCTGGTTGCAAAGCAATATGGCACAGCCTAAACAGACGTCACCGACCACTCCAATCTGAACTTGCCTTTGCTACTTGCCCATTATCATCACAGCAAAAAATGAACAATTGAATCTGCTATAGATATGTGCAAGCTTATGCTAAGGACCAAGTCTGAAGGGTGTTTTGGCATTATTGAGATCAGTTATTTGTTCAAGAAAACTTGCTGTCAAACACAAATATGTTGCTGTCGAAGCATCAAGACTCAAATATAAAGCAAAAAGAAGTGTCTCTTTAAAAATTACAGGCCACAAGGTGCAAGATAAATATTTGATATATTTGGGATGTAAGGCACGCACAAGAGGTGCTGCCATATTATACTTTTCCCTGTGTTGAAAGCTGCTTGCTTTACTCACCCAACACATCTGTAAAGATGCCATGAAAACACCAAGCAGCTGATACAGCATGGTTGAACACATGTCCATGGATTCCACCATTCATATTGGCTAAGCAGCCCTACAGCCTCCACAGTCCTGCAACCATTTGCAAGACAAATATAGTTCTACCCAAAGTTCTTGGTTTACAGACATACATGCAAGACGCATAACCACTCTATAGGAAATTTGCATAATAATGCGCTGGGTATCAAAATGGATGCCAATATCAAGTAAGTATCCCGGCCTGCCGCTTCTTTCTTTCCGTTCTTAAAAATTATACAATCCATGGTTAATAAATGTTCCCCCAATGTGAAGTGTACTGGCAGTCCGGCGAAGAATCGCAATGTATTTCAAACGCAATCCAATTCATGGCAAGTAAGCATGCAATAGCGTTTTGTGAGCTGTTCAAGAAAACAGCATGAAGTTTAGCTAAAACCAATGTTTTTATAAACACCATTCAATTTGATATAAAAGTTGTGAGCATTATGTGAAATAACACAGACTCATGTTTAATCAATGATTACTTTTAATGTATTGATATGAATGCAACTAACGGAATATGAAACGATAACTTTTGCTTGAGCATTTCGAGTTATGAACACTATCGCACTTGCCAGCTGCATCTTGTCCAAAACAGCGGCAAGCTAGGCTAGTTTCTGTAGGTGAGCAGTAATGAACAGTGCAAAGTAACAACGAAAAACACCAGTAACAACAGTATGGGGCAAGCATAGACTGCCAACTGTATAATTTATTGCACAAAAGTTCACCTGAATATCAGTCAGACAACTCGTGTAAATGAAGGTCCAGTTGGAAATGAACAAGTTACGAAATCAACAATGCCTGCTTTCTCTAACAGGACCCTCATTCACATGAAGTATGCAGCGATAGGCTCCTACCGAGGTACGTCACAGCATGATGTCACTGGCACACGTAAAAGGTGTGGCTGGAAAAACACTCCCGCTGGTGGCTCAGCCAGGTACAGTCGTGTGGTGTTTGGGGCAAGTTTTAATTTTTCAAAGCTTACACTTCACGTTACAATGTCGACACTAGCTGTAGTATGTGTCAGCAAACATCTAGCTGTGTGGTAAAATATTTGCCACGCTGTCTGTTTATCTTGAAGAAGTGAACACACGTGGTGACCTGTGTGATGAACAGCGGCAGTCTCCAAAAATGTGCACTGTTGATTGCGGCATGTAGAGTGCATTGAAACGTATTGAGCATATCAGTTCAACTGAGAACATTGTGTGTGGTGTGTGCAGTGTCAATAACAATGTGTCTTGTTTGCGAAGACGTTAGCACTCGTGGCAGGGACAGGTCGTTGAAAAAACTTGATTCGACATTTTAGTCAAGGTAAATATGCACTTGACGCGACCATCTGCGAGTGGGTACAGCTCAGTGTTCGCGCTGTGTGCAGAAAAAAATTGCATGGTCACCGGGCTGTAAGATACCTTTTGCTGAAGCTGCATGTATGAATCGCCCCGATGAGTACGCAAGCCCAATAAAGGTATAGCTCGTTTTATCGAAGGCCTCATATGTCTTCATGTAATAAGCAGAGATTCTTGTGTCACATATACTTAGTACCTTTACCGCTCCATATTCATGAAGTGACAATGCACACTACAAGTTTGTGTGTTAGGTCCTAAGGAAGTAATGTAAATATGCAAATAAGTTGTAGGTGTCAGATGCAGCGATCTAACTGCACAAAAGATTACGTATATATTAGGCTACAGGTTTAGAATCGCATACATATCAGTGGTCTATCAGGAACGTCACCAACAACTTCCTTGCCAACCAGCCCTTGCACAGAGGGAGGGAATGGCTGGCACGGTGCTCGAAGTGACGTCACACTATTTGCAAATATAGAGAGGTTTTTTACTTAGGCAACATTCTGCACAATACATTTTTTAGATGCAAGACTGTACTCGTCCCACATTGATCATACTGATGTCATTTGTTCTTACTTTGTGCTCTGAATTACTAGGCATTTAGTCATCATGATCTTTAAAAGCTAATTTCAGTGTTCTCTCTCATATTGCTGACAAATGTTTCGTTGCATAAGTTTGGCAAAAAAGCAACACAGAAAGGCTGTCACAATAAATACACCAACATGTGCATTCTCCTGCAAACAAAAGTCGGCACTGGTCCTGTCATTACCCGTCTTCCTTCTCTCTTTGCTGAAACAGCCAAACACCTGATGAGTTAGATGAGAAATTTTAACGCATCAAAACTATAATTGCTTGCATCAGCAACTACACAACAGCGTGATAACCACACCCATGCCACACAGCAGCGACACATATTTTGAACATGCTGGCAATGTATTATTTTATAAAAAGCAACTCTGGCAGATTACAAGATCTCACATTGTGCATGCAAGTTTTCTTCAAAGTCAGGCGTACAATGTAGGTGCTGGCCGCTACATTATTAGTTACAATCAAAGGCGTCTTGCAGGTACACATACAGATTCCACGAACACCTCTCTCTCTACACTAGGCACACACATTATATTTTTAATAAGCATACGCCAACTGTTTATGGGTATAATAACGCTCTGCTGTGAACGTATGCTTATCAACCCACTTAGGTGGTTGGCAAGGTGAATTGAGCCAAGTTACAAATGGTATCGCCCGCGAACGTGAAGAAAATGCTGCTTTGCATCAAATGGCACCGCTGGCTTCGTTTAATCAACAACGTAGCAAGCGCCGTGTGCGTCCTCCTCACTACATTGCACTTATGAAAAAATCGATCACCATACACAAGCATGTTGCCGCAGTTGTCGCCAATTAGCTCCAGTAAGGCCGCGCCGATGTGCCATGGCTCCGCTGGCGTTAGCGTTGTCAAAGCGAATCGGCAACCGCACTCGCAAAGGCGCGTAAGGTTGCCGTTTCACGACGCCTTGTTCGAGTGCGGCAACACACACTTGCACTGAGTGGCATACTTAGTCTACACAAAAAAGTGCCCCCTTACCTTTAGTTTCTTTCACTCTGTCCTGAGGGAAGCGACCACAGGCGTCAGCCGTCACCTCGGAGTCCTTCGAGCGCCCGCACAACCCGCCGATTCCTTGGACGACTCGCACTTGATCCGCACTCGAACAACCACGGTAATAGGGCGCAATCTTAGCACAACACACGAACGAGGAACGGCGCTTCCTTACGTAAATTTAACATGTCGTGCTCTCGTGTGTAGCAGCGCGAACACATGAGAGACACACCGAAACGGCATGCCCACGGAAACAAAGAAGACAAACAACATGTGGCTTTAGCTGTGAATGGATTTGACTTGGATATCTGTGTGAGGAAAATAAAAAAAATCTGTCGTTGCTATAAACTGAAAAAAAAGTATGTTATCTAGTTAAAAGTGATGAACGGTTATATATGAATATTTTCGCAGGTCTTTGTTTTGTTTTTGTTCTAGCAGACGACAGCCTCCTACTACTTCTACGACAGACGTAGTGCGGTTTTACGTTCGGTGCGTGTCGCCGACGCAAAGACCTATAGTAGTCATATCAGAGTTATCAATTCTCAATGAATCATAAGATGGCTACAAAGCAGTAACATTTTAACACAGTGCAGTACGCATTCTTTCAAGGTATGACATTTCTTTGCTCTGAAGCAAATCGAAGCAAGCTGGCCTGCGCAATCAGCTGATGTCGCCGCTACGCGAGGCATGGTCGTGCGCAATAGCGTCGCGCCCCGCGCTCGATTTGTCATCAAGCGATAGAGCTACTAAGTGGAATACAGCTAGATGCAGGGATTAATGGCGTATCACTCTAATTTCCTGTGGTGGCCGACTCAATCGCAAGAGAGCCCCGGGAAACAACCTTCAACTGCTCAAGCTTGTGTGTGGGTGTAAAAATACTTGTTTTCACCCGTGACGGGGCGGCAATATATAGTTGAAAGACATGTGAAAAGCATTTGACGTATATACAATCACAAAACATATGCACACAACAATAGATACAATCACACATATCGTACATAACCATGCCAACACATAGCGTGTAAACTTAAACGCCTTTGCACAATCCAGTGCTCATAGCTTAGCAAGCTAACGCACTCAGTTCGCGTACGCGAGCGCTATTAAGTGGCGCAGGTTCGAATCCCGCCAAGTCTCAGTTTTTTCAATGTTTTTCTATGTACTTCTGTCTACTCTAATGCGTTAAGTACTAAAACAAAATAAAAGCAACATTGCGTTCAAGTACGTATGTGGGACTGCGCTTCTTGCACAACAGTTATTAGTATTTTTATTTTCATTATTACATTTTGTTATTTCTTTCATAATATAATAAAATTAAGCCCTAAGGGGAACATTGGGTCTGCTTGATTGTGAAGGGACTCGAGAAGTGAGAAAACTCATACCAAAAAAATTATTTGAGAAAAAACTGAGCATTTCACAGCCGGACCAGTTTCTTCAAGGGCAGGCCCTAGGTATGCGTGAGACTTGCTAAATGACTCATCTCAAGCTGTGGCAGTTGAGGAAAAGCAATATCACCGAGAAGCAGTTCTAAAATATATTTTGGTTGATGTTTTTTGATTCCTCCAAAATAAGGGCTGCACAATTGTGATCGAGCCAAACCAAGAATTGTGGGCAAGAAGTCATGAGACAGAAAATGAATAATGTTGATTGTTTGAAAAATTGCCCTTAATAAAAGGAAGAGTTATGGAGTGCTACGTAGCTTAACTCGCAGTAGGAACTTTATATTTACATATAGAAAGTTTAATATGGACAGTGTTGCACACACAGACATTGGTTCAATTTCTTTGCAGCACAGTTGAAGCATCTATGTAGAACTGAAGCTTTACATAGCTTGTATGCGTCCATGCAGCCATGATATATCTTAAAGCATTTGTTTCAGCTATAATCTTCTTATTGATTAAAGCTGGCCCATAAGTTGTGTCTTATGTAGCACTACAATTGAAGCGTAATCTGCATGGTGGTCTGAAACAATGCTTTTGAAAATCTCAAAACGACCCAGCTCTATACACGACCATGCGAGCATCAATGATAAGCACCATTATGTGTCCGTACATATCAGTTGTGCTCTCATACTTATTTTTCTGACCACTACCTCTACCCCTACCTCGTTTCTGTCGTGAAGCTGTGGCAAGTTGTGTATAGCTTTATTTATATTGTCGGAGCACACTCTATCATTAGAGAGAGAGAGAGAGAAAACTTTATTTGCGCATAACGCGGAGCATTCCAAATGGTCGGGCCCCTATTCCAGGGATCCGCTGGCCCTAGCCATCATCTCAACCCGTTGGACCAGCCAGCGCTGATCAACAATGGCCGAGCTGGACAGCAGCGCCTCCCATTGTTCCTCTGTGTTGTTCATGTTGTGGTGTTCTTCATTGTGATGCGTACACTCCCACGTGATGTGAAACAGAGTCGGTGTGGTGTAGAATACCTGCAGCCTGTGTAAGTTCGTGTATGTGTTTGTTTGGATTCTGCGTATAACCACCGATTCCATTGCTGTGAGTTTCTTATGCGGTGCTGGATACACTTTTCTATTGTCCCTGTAATACTGAAGAATTGCACCAAAGTTAGGTTCTAGGGGGGTTGGATCCTCTATTGCAGTGTGGAAGAAAGCTCGGTAATTTGTAAAGCCTCGAGCCGCCTCATCCGCAAACTGGTTCCCGGTGACGCCCTCGTGCCCTGGCGCCTAGATAATGGTTTGGGTGTATTCAATCGGGAAGTCCTTGTGAGCTTTGGTTAGAATTTAGAAGGCCTTCATACATATTCTACCTTTTTCGTAATTTCTGCATGCAGCCTTCGAGTCTGTGATTATTGTCATTGGGGCTTTTCGCTCCCTGCCCTCCTTGATTGCCAGCGCGATCGCTATCTCCTCCACTTCTGTGATAGAGGCTTGGACTATGGAGGCAAAACTTGAGACGTTTCCTTTTCGGTCTGTGACCACGGCCACCATGTTCTTTGCATTTGCCTGATATGGTTCAGCGTCAGTAAATCTCGCCGTATTCAGATATTTTGTCGGTTTATCGATGTAAGTGGCTCTTGCTTTACGTCTTCCAGCATGTAAAACTGGGTCCATGTTCTTCGGTTGGGGGCATATTTTGTACCAGGCTCTGACTGAGCACGACAACTCCTTAGCTCTTCCATGTGCCTGTAGTTGTTCGCTGAGGCCGATCCTCTGAAAAAGTTTTCTGCCGGTTGGCGTCTGTAGCAGGCGGTTAATCTTGGTGGTTACTTGTGCCTCAGCCAACTCATCAAATGTATTGTGAAGTCCGAGCGCTAATAGCTTCGCAGTTGAAGTGCTTTGTGGTAGTAGAATGCCGCTTTATACGCCATCCTTATTATTTTGTCTGCTTTTTCTTTCTCCTCTCTATTCATGTTGTGGTAGGGTAGCGAGTATGTTAGTCTGCTGATGACTAAGCTCTTTACCAAACGAAGCACGTCTTGTTCTTTCAGTCCAGCACGATTGTTCGTTATTCGAACTATCATATGAACAATTTGTTGAGCTGTTCGTTTAAGCATATTCAGTGTGTGGAGACATCGCTGATTGGACTGTAACCACATCCCTAAGATTCGAACAGTTGTTTTCTCTGGTATAATATTGCCGTCTAGCTTGATCTCAAGGTGGAGGCTCGGGTCTGTCCTTCGTTTTTTACTCTTGGAGAACCGAATGACTTCCGATTTGTCTGCTGAGCACTGAAGCCCCCTTTTCTTTAGTGTAATCTTCGATGGTTTTAGCTGCCAGTTGAAGCCGCTCTTCTTTTTCCGCCAAGCTACCCTTGGTTGTCCATACAGTAATGTCATCCGCATAGAAAAAGTGTCGGATGTCGGGAATACCTTCCAGTTTTTTGGCTAGACCAATCATGGCTATGTTCAAAAGCGTAGACGAGATCACAGCGCTTTGTGGTGTGCCTTTGCTCGGTGGGTGGAAGACATTGGATTCGTCTTCTCCTAATCTGATAACAGCGGTTCTTTTAGTGAGGAAGTTCTGTACATATTTGTACGTCCTTTGACCACAGTTTGTCGCTGCTAGCCCATCTAATATGGCTTATGGCTTACGTTGTCAAAAGCGCCTTTTATGTCGATGCCCATGACAATGTTTTCTCCTGCTTTTGGAACATTTGTTAGTACTTCCTCCTTTAAAAGCAGAAGGATGTCCTGTGTCGAAAGGTTCGAGCGGAAACCAAACATGGTGTTTGGCAACAAGCTATTTGGTTCAAGGTGCCGTTGAAGTCTGGTATTTATTAATCTCTCAAACACTTTGCCTAAGCATAAGGTAAGAGAGATGGGCCTGAGGTTTTCTATTGCCGATTTCTTTCCAGGTTTGGGTATCATAATTATTACAGCATGCTTCCATTGCTGAGGTATAGTGTCATTCACCCAGTGTTTGTTAATGAAGTTTAGAAGCGCTGTTATGGCTTCGTCATTCATGTTGCGAATCATGGCATTGGTGATTTTGTCCGCCCCAGGCGCTGTGTTGCGCTTCATGCTGACGATTGCCGCTCTGGCTTCGGCATGCGTGATAGGTGCATCCAGTTCTGAGTTTGGGAGCCCAGTGTATTTAGCCTGGTAAGGGGCTGTGATGGCTCGGGTGCCGAAACACCTAATATAGATGTCTTGAAGGAGGTCATCTCGTGTGCCTGGACATGTGTGCAATAATCTTTCTAGAGACTTTTGTCCTTCGCGTTTAGTTTTCAGAGGGTCAATCATAGCTCTTAGGATATTCCATGTATTTGCTGTTCCTAGGGTTCCATTTAGTGAATCGCAAAATTGTTCCCAGTTGGCTGTCGCGAGTTGATTAGCGTACTGTTCGGCTTGCTGCGTTATTTCTTAAATTTTCGCTTTGAGTTTCTTCTTTTGCTTTTGCCTTTTCCATCTTTTAGTGAGGTTTCTTCTTGCTTCCCACAGGTGTAGAAGGTGAGCGTCTACTTCAGGGGTATCATCTGTTCTGGCGACAGTTTTGGTGTACATTTGCTTTTCATTTCGAATTACTTTGCACCACTCGTACAAGTCGTCTATAGCGGTCACGTGCGCTTTTAGCGCTTTTCTATATGCGTGCCGGTCTGTAATTTTGGCCGTGTCGATGTGTTTGTGGATTCGGCCGGTGCGGATTGTGGTGCTTAGTATGTAATGATCACTGCCCAAGTTTTCAAGGGTGTTGTACCAGTCCACGCTGTGGCAGTTTTGTACTATCGTCAAGTCCGTACTTGTGTCCATGGATACACTGTTGCCTATCCTCGTTGGTATTGCAGGGTCAGTTAACAGAGTCATTTCCAGTTTCTCTGTTTGTCTTGCGATATTCTTGCCTTTGGTGTCTTGCATCTTATATCCCCAGCTTGCATGCCTGGCATTAAAGTCCCCAACTATGATTAATGGATTTCCTTTCGCCAGTTTTGCTGTCTCTTGAAAGAGCTTGTCGAACGTTTCTCTCTTTTGTCTTGAGAGACTATAGATATTAAGTATGAAGGCGCTCTTTCCATGGCTCACTTTGTAGGTTATTTCTGTTAAGATATGCGGGATATCCGCCTCTTCTATGGGCTGATGACAAATTGCTGTAATTGAGTTATCGACTAATGTAGCAACTTTCCATTCTGCGTGCCCGGTACTATAAGTTTCGTAGCCCCGTAATTTTGGTTGTGTTCCGGCTTCCTGGACTGCTATGACAGCAGGCGGTTTTTGTTGCAACGCCACCAGCTGCAACAGTTGCCCTCTTTTCCGCCGGAAACCACGGCAGTTCCACTACCATATTTCGCACTTTTCTGACCGCGGCGTTTGATGATTAGCCATTATGCGTCTTTATGCGTTTATGATGATTAGCCATTATGCGTTCATGGCCGACAATCCGGGCCTGTTGTAAATTTTCTCAGCTTTTTCTCTGATGTTGATGCCTGTGGCATGCTTTCGCAAGGCTTTCGTGAATTCAACGTGTTGTGCCTGGATTTTCTTGTCCAGAATCTCGAGTTTTCTATCTACATTTATCATTACTTGCTCTATAACTGTCGGTATAACTTCCTTTGATGTTTCTTTTAGCATCGACGACGTAATCATTGAGTCACCTCCTGCAATCGGTTGCGTCTGCGATTTCTGGCCACTCTGGGTGGGTATAGAGTTTTGTTGCGGGTGCTGCGTTTGTTGCTTTTTTTAGTTCCCTATTTTCGCGTTCTAGGTCACCTATTCTCACCCGCATTATCTCTAACTCACGTTCTAAGCGCGTGAGTTGTGGTGTTTGGTGTGAGTGTAGGAAGGATTTTGCTGCCCAGCTCACCTGGTTCTTCGCTTCCTTTTTCTGCGCCGTCTTGCCCTTGTGCTGTTGCTTTGCTTGGGCCTGCTTGTGGCCACCATTCCTGGAGTTGGAGCAGTCTCGAGAGCCGGACCTGGATCGGGATGTAGATCGAGATCTTGATCGGGAACTGGAACGGGCTCTGCCTGGCGGTGCAGAGTTCTCACGGTGCGTGCTGAATCAGCGTCTCTTGAGTATGCCAGTGGTTTTTAGTGTGCTGTGTCGGTGCAACAGCAGTGACCGGCCCTTTTGAGGGACGCGTTTGAGTTTCTTGGTGCACTCCGATGCCGCCGTGGGATGGCGTCCGCCGCACAGGGCACATTCCGGATCGCAAGTGTGGTCCTCAGGTGGGTCTCTTAGGCGACAGTTACTGCACGCCTTTGTCATTGGTGTGGGACAAACATCCGTCCTATGTCCCTGGCTCTGCAGAGTTTACAGTACTGCTGTGTGGGTTGATAAGGCACTCACGGCATTTCGCCACCGCAATAATACACGAAGCGTGGCAGTATTGGTCCATCGAACGTGATCACTGCAGTTTGTGACTGTCCGAGCATGCGGGCTTGAACAATTGTCACTCCTTGAGTGCGCTCTCGGAGATGGCTCAGGAGTTTAGCTTCTGGCGTTTCGTGTTCTAATCCGTGTACCACTCCTTTCAGGTATCCAGCAGGAGTGGATATGTAGGTGTTCACGGGATAGTTGGTGCCTTTGAGCTCCAGTGTCTTTATCTTCAAGATCCTTTCTGCTACATCTTCGTACGGAGTGCTTGCAATAATTATGTTTGATCTGTTGCGAAGGCGAAGCAAAAATTTGTGGCTGTTACAGGCCTCCGGGTCACCGCTCGCATGTTCTATCGCTCGAGCAATCTGGCATGCTTTCAGTTCCTTCACAACTAACCCTGGTCTGGGCCGATTGATAATCTTCATATCGTTTTTGGGCAGCGGCGCCGCGCGCGTTTGTCGTCGGCCCCTATCAGGTGCTCTTCCGCGTTTCTCTTCTGCAAGCGTTCTAGCGCCGGAGCTGTTGCTCTCAGTTTCGCCTCGAGCAACGCTGTCATCACTCGCTGCGTGTTCTTGTTTCCTGATGCGTTTTCGCTGTCGCAATGACATAGCTACCTGCCACTGACCATTCTTGGCTTTGTCGTCACGTTCCTCCGCAGAGTCTTTTTTCTTGTTGTCGGCGTCGCTAGTAAATTCCCCTTGTAGCACCTCGTCAGGTGAAACGAAATCTTCGTTGGCGTCCACCGCAGAGCTCACTTGGGTTTCGATGTCTTGGTCATCCATGTCCATAAGCGCCTGGGCTAGTTCCGGGTCGTTGTCCGTTGGGGTTCGGGCAGGTGCAGCGCAACGCGTCAGCCGAGAGCTGGCTGCCAGGACTCCGCGTTCCGCTTCGCCTCGAGGCTTAGCTTGGCGGGTTGGCTTGCTCTGCCGAAGGTCTTCACTTCCTAGAGGAAACCGGGATCGCTTGTCCAAAAAGATGGTGTCAGCGTGTACCTGACGTCTTCCTGCACAATTCCCGTAGTTTCACTGGTAGTCACATGATTTTAACCGCTGCTAGGTACGATGATTGACGGAGCCGATGTAAACGCGTGTGCACTCCTCGGCGCCACCTGGCGGTCCCCACAATATGGAAATTTAAAATAATGTTCGCTGGCGTTGCGGACGTTGCTTTAGTTGCGGGGGCCATATGTGTTTTTGAATAGCGTTTTCTCGCCCTATGGAAAAGTCTATAGTCGGTGACAAGCTAAAAATACAAAAGTAACCCCGTATCTGCATGTTTCACTGCAAATATTGTCGAAAGACGATAGTCTTGCGTGTGGAAAGAATAAATAAAACGTTTATTCGATATTCTGCGCGAGAAAATCAGTGAATTGTATTCTGGAAGCGCTGCATTACACAGTCTCGATCCGTGCAGCGAAGGTGAACGGCTGCATCGACACACGTTAAGGTCCCTAGATGAAACAAGTTTCCAAGGTAGCGACACATTTCCCTTTCCTCCTGGCCTATATTCCAAGAGCGCCCTTTAAAAGGTTCAAAACTTTAATCAAAAAACGAACGTTTCGGTTCAGTTGATACGGTGAATAGATACAAATAAATGAAAATGGAATGAAATGAGTCGTAGTATGAACGGTTTCCTTTACGAACATAAACGGTACAACCACGTACAACAAAAGAGCAAGCGGGATGTGCGTTACTCAACTGACAACGTTGTGCGGTTCTATATTTTACACCACTAGCCTTGGCGTCTCACGTACAGTTCTACGAAGGTGTTTTGTTTGTGCTCCAGTAAATGCGCTTCTTGCTGGATCCTGTCAGTGGACACAGGGCGTGACGTTGTGACGAGTTATTACAGCCGGCTTGTGCACACGCAAGGATAAACCACGGCCAGACTGGTACGAATGCTTCACTATAGCAGCACTGCGATGACGGTTTTTTTAAATGTGCCCATTTTGACAATCTTGATTGCCAGGTGATACTGGTGCTGCGCGCGTATCTTCCTGAAAAGTGAGAGTTCTAATGGTGAGGTGTCCCGAAACAGCGCGTTTTGGCTCTTTTATGCCGCGTTCTAGAGAAAGTGACTCGAACTGGTCAAGCGTGAAATGTGCCTGAAGGTGCAATGATTACACCCTCCAGCTGCTCTCTATATACGTGCATACGCACACGTATTTGTAACAACTGGCATGTACCGGACGCGCATTGTACACGCTCCTGGCGTTTCAATAAAAACCGACAAATAAAGTCGCTTCGCAGATCCGCGTCGACATACGACGACGGAGTTACACCAAAGCGTTCGCGTGAAATGTTTCATAGCTACACTTGACGGTGTTTTATTTAGGATAGCACAAGGTAAGTTGAAGAGAGCGAAACCGTTTTCTGTTGTTTTACGGCAACCCAGCATGGTTGAAAATCTCGGATATTGCATTGAACAATCACCGCGAAACATTTTTGGCCGACTTGGCGCCTACCACCATTGCAAAAAAACATGCACCCCGAGGACAACAAAGTTAGAAGAATCAGTAGAGCCGAAATTATGCTCCGAACTTATGGAAACAATAAGGAGGCAGTCTTCGTCGATGCAGCGCGCTATCTAAATTATCGCCGCTTTGTTTCTGTGGTTGTAGACCATACGCACAAATGCATAACCAGCGCTTGAATCAATACAAATCACGTGAATACAGCAGAGGAGGTCGCTATCGCTCTCGCCATAGCTCACACCGATGCCCAGTATATTATCAGTGATTCACAAACAGCAGTCCGAAATTTCGCAAATTGTAGGATTTCTCCAGCGGCGCTGAAAGTCCTTACTAAAAGCAAAACCCGCTCTGACGACCAAATTGCATGCATTCTCTAGTTTCCCGCCCACACACCCGTCGACCACACGGAGGTCAATCTTAAGCCCAAACTCCATAAGCGCGAAAATGCACGCGACAGCGACGAGCGACGCGACGTAGATCGGCGTCGCGCGATCAGTCGCTAGCGCAGGCAAACCTCATTCACGCGACGGCTTCGGCGAGCGAATTCCACTGTTGCTGGCATGAGGCCGTCAACTCGCACCAAAAAAACCGCGTAGCGAGCGGTTTCCAATTTAAAAATAAGATATATTGTTGTGTAATGGAACGGAAAGCGTTTATTATTGCCTTGCAGCATTTTTATATGCGCATGCTTAATAAACATTGCGTTATTTCTTGTTGCGCATACGTGACTCGGGCAGGGTCACGTGCACCTATGTAGTCTTCGTCTTTTCCGGTTTTCGCTATTGGCTGCTTGAGCCCAGCACTTCCGGGCGATGAGCGACGGTTTCCAAGTCTGGAGAACCGAGCGATTGCGCGAAAACGAGCACGCGACACGTCGCGCGAACGCCCCGTTTCGTCGCTCATAACGTCGCTCGTCGCTGTCACGTGCATTTTCGCGCTTATGGAGTTTAGACTTTAACGAGGTGGCGCACGACGTGGCTCGAGGTCTCTCGTTCCGGGCAACGTCCGTGGTTGACACCACCAGTACAGACTAGCTCTTGTGGAGGAGTGGGAGGGGGGGATAGACTCACCCAATTCAACGACATTATCCAACAATATAGACTTCAACGACTGGAATACTCCCCGCCTCACCCCAAGCTCCACAGGGCCCAGTCCGTTCAATGGCGGTAAATACAAACAGGCACCTACACTAATACCGTAATTATGAAACACATTTACCCCGACTTGTATATGACCAATTCGTGCAAGTGTTGTAGTAACAGGGTAACACTAGTACATATTCTCTGGGAGTGTCCAGCACTAATTGGCAAAACGAGAGACGCGGCCTCCAATGAGGACCTTCGGGAGCATTGGCGGACCGCGCAGCTCAGCCCAGGACTAGAAAATTAACTCTGGGCGAATCAGCAGGCCAAAGAAGCTGCTGAGAGACATACTCTCTCAACCAGCTCCAAGGTGGGAACCCAGCCCGGTAACCTGCAGGAAGTGAATAAAGTTGTTCACTCACTCGCTTGGCGCCAACTGAAACGCTCCTCTTCAGTTTATGCCCGGCTACGATTACGTGATGTATATGGTCACGGCGAGAATCTGGCGGCAGCCATATGCGTATGCGTACTCGTTTTGAACCTTTTGCATAATAATAAATAACACCACCAGCCATTTGCAAGATCACGTGCAAGGAATGCAACGATTACAGACACGGATGGCAGAGAAAAGGAGAAGTAAGCGAGAGAGTGAGGAGAACAGCGCGAGAACAATGAGTGACGCTACATTGGAAACTTGTTTCATCTAGGGACGTTAAGGCACGTTAGACACGAGCGCCATCTGGCAGTTATCTTCGAAAACAAAGAAAGGCGTGTGCGCCCGCGGAGAAAGATGTGTGCCTGTCTCGGAGGCGATAAGGTGATGAACGCAAAGCGACGGGCAGGTGCCACCACCATTGTCGTCTTAGAAAACCGTTGGAAACACTTGCCTTTTTGAGCATCGCGTTGCACTGTCAGCGCAGCATGATAAACGCTACGGTCCTTAGAATAACTTGCGTGTGCCTTGTCTAGATAGACACACAGGCAAAACATCGACGTGTTGTTATGGTGCCTCCTATATGCGTAATACTTCTTTTTTTTAATCGACAATCGCGCAAGTACGAACGCTGAAACTTTAGCAATATTGGTGAGCGCTGCAGATGGGGTTGGCCGTATGAGGTAACGTTTGGTGCTGTTTAGGGTATTGTTACCGCGGACAAACAGACAAATGTACAGACAGACAGACAGACAGACAGACAGACAGACAGACCAAAATTTCGGCGTCGAAGGTCCCGAACTTTATAAGTAAAGTGTACCACTGTCAATTTGTATTATGCGCGTCCAACTACGGCCGCTCATTACTATGACGTAAGAGTCACAATGAACCATTGACAAATTCAGCATGTTCCCTATGACACGCGATGTGCCGCTGCACTGAGACCGTCAGGCGTTAATACGGTTGTATGTGGTGTTTTCTTCGTCAAGAAGAAATTATATCATCCACTCGCCCTCAGCATCGTCGTCGTCGGTAGTCATTCGATGCCGGAGTTTATGATTTGTTTCAAGAGCACCGAAGCGGCAGAGCTTCACCGCGTTCTGTCGGTTCGGCAGCGTGAAGCAGCAACACGTAGTATATTCTCTGCGCCGCTAGGATGGCCGCTTTCGACGACTTTCGTCGTGGTCATTCGTGTGCAGTAAGGTGAAGGTGCCTACCCACTGAATGTGCGCGCGTATGTTTTGCGGAACGTGCGTGTTTGTGATTTAGCGCCCGCAAGAGGTGTGGCATCAGCTAGCGTTACCATATATACGTGAGTGAGTGTGTTACTTGGGTGTCGCAACGTGAGAATCTTGGTGATCGTTTGCGATACGCGCTGTGTTGTGCATCCATATGAGTGTTGTAAGTGCGGGCGATGTGTGAGAAAAAAGCAACCGAGAGGACCTGCCAGCGTCACGCAGTATACGAGAGTAAACAAGCCAGGTGGGGAGAATATGCATTGGTCTATTCTGTAAAAAGCGAATTGTGGTCATCGTGTGTGCGTGTAAATGATTTGACGTGTGCCGATTGGCACAGCTGCGTGGTTTTAACAGACTCCATCGCCACCGGCTCATAATTACGTGCCAGATTGAAGCGTCCGTTGCGTAAGCGTTTGTCTCACGCTTGAAGTACGAACACATGAAAAACACCGAGCGAGATTCTTTAAACCGGGATATGACGCGAGCTATGTAATATCGCTACATCGATCGTTATCGACGCAGCGATAACGATCAATCACGATCAGTTACATCACGACCCCGCTAAAATCAAAGATCAGTTGCAAGCGATCCCGCTAAAAGTATTGTTCAGCAAAAAAAACATTTTGTTTTTTTAAGACATTGTATCATCCTTAATGATATCATATTAGGAAGTCTTACTTTTTGTATATTTTTTCATTTTGCCTGTATTTCGTGCGTGTATTACGCTTAGAGATAACTTGATTGTAATAAATTAGAGTCACACAAAGGAAAAGATGGATGCATTGCACTGCCCTGTGAAAGCAATGTCTGGCACGCAATTCACCCACATTCTCCGGAGAGACAAAACCCCCTTGCCTGCACAGACAAACCTTCACACAGACACATTTATTGTAGGTAGTGGCCTCTTTTGCTGCAGAACTGGACCCTGTCTTGAAAAAGTTGAATATTCAAGGGCTGACGGGGTCATGGCAAACTATCGAGTGCAAGTTTTTAACTAAGAATGTAAACATTCACCTACATCTTTTAGTCGCCGCCATTTAGCCGCGTACATCACTTTGAGAATAACAGCATTGTAACGCCACTCGCGCTGGACGGATTCTTAATTTTTTTGCGGCGTTGAATTCGTGAGAATAAGTTCTCTTAGTGAATTCATTCCATGGTTGTTTAAAAAAGTGTTCCAGTGCCCCTTCAACGCGTTTTGTTCCACAGGGGTCACGACGAAAATGAGCCCATTCGGCGATTTGTAGGCGCATTTGGGAAGTCTTAAACTACGTCGGAAAAGGCCGGGGTATTGCATCCATTGCCGCTAAAAACACACAGGAATTTTCAAACAGCTCTAAAAATGGACAACTATGTCCATCTAGCGGAAAACATATCATGCCTTTCCACAGGCGTTGATCAAGCAAACAGCAGACGCTAGATAATGTGTTGCTTTTTGGGAGGCATTGTGACACTCTTTATGGCCTCCGAGATGGCGAGTGCGCGACGTGTATTTTGGAGGCCATGCGGCTCTTGCTTTAGACAAAAAACCTGTATGTACCATTCACGCGCGCGCTGGTATGATCTACTGTGTGCGTGCGTGTGTGCGTGTGTGTGTGTGTGTATGTAACACAACATATGAATAAGTATGCACTTAGTGGTTGAAGGGTGCACTAGGGGCCTGATTTTGCTATCGTGTTCAACTCTTAAAGGTGAAGTTTAAGGGTCGTTCAACTTTTCTCTCTTGTCTCTATTTTTCTATATATCTTGGCTCTGTTTATTTCTATTTCTTTACCCTTCACGGTGGTCTAGTGGCTAAGGCACTCGGCTGCTAACCCACAGGTCGCGGAATGGAATCCCGGCCGCATTTTCGGTTGAGGCCCAAATGCTTGAGGCCCGTGTGCTTAGATTTAGGTGCACGGTAGAGAACCCCAGGTGGTCACAATTTCCGAAGACCTACACTACAGCATCTATCGTAAATAATCATGTCGTGGTTTACGGACGTTAAACCCACACAAAAATAACAATAGTTTTTATTTCTTTCTTTCTCTTTTTTTGTATGCCGTGGTGGAGCAGTGGTTGTGGTGTTCGGCTGCTGATGCGAAGATCGTGGGTTAGATCACGGCCGCGGCAGTCAACGCAGGCGTAATCATAGTAGCCCGTACACGATGTCGATGTGCGTTTAAGCCCATGATACATGGTTGAAATTTCCGGAGTCCTTCAACATGGCGTGGGCCTATTTCTTCTATAAATTTCCAGCATACAAACGCAGATGGACATGTGTTCCTCTGAAACACTCGCAGGATGATTGTCTGTGGCCTGTTCAACTGTGCACGGGTGTAGAAGCGGAAACTTCCAACGCCCCAGTTTATCTATAGCGCTTACAGATCTCGTTAAAAGTGAGAAGAGGGTCCCTTGGCCTCCCTTGGCCTCCGAGTGCCCATATCCGGCGCGGCGGGTGAGACCTCGCATTTGAGAGTGTGCAAGTTCGTTGGCGTTAGGAATGGTTTCGTGAGCATCACTGCCCACGTGACCAGAGAACCAAATTACACGCTTTTTGCCGGTTCAAGATGCAGCAGAGAGAAGGCGAGTGACTTCCTTGCAAACCGAGCCTTTCGTGTATGCTCTAATGGCGGCTCGAGAGTCCGTGAAAGTAGTAGAATGGTTCGCAGTGGCCATAGCGATGGCCACTGCCACCTGTTTGTTTTTGGCGGCATCCGCATTTTTAATCAGAATCGATGTCAGCAGCTCCCCCCGTACTGACGTAGCTGCTGAAACAATACGCAGCTTCCAAGTCATTATGGTAATCCTATTTTCTGACGTCCGATGGGGTTAGACGCTTGTACCACGAATACTTATGGCAATATTTCATGTCGTATTGTGAAGCATGTATAAAGGATGCAGTATACAGAATGATGTATATAGGATACAGCACGAGTTACTTGCACTGCATTTCCAAGCAGAGCAAGTTATTTTCACTACATTCGCCGGCAAAGGCGCGGCTGCGTGGCAGAACACCCGCTTTCCGCGAATTCGACCCGGGTTAAATCCCCACTCTGGCGCCGAATTTCTCATTATTCATTTGGTATCTTTCTTGATTTTTCTTCGGGCAAAGCTAATTTTCCGCTCTAAATCAACAACATTGACCCCTGATTTTTTGTGAAACGACCTCTTCGACGCTATCACGGTAACCATTTCAGCCCTGATTTTAACTGGTAGAAATTTTTGTTTCTTATTGATTTGGAGTTACTGCAACCCGATCAAGCAGCACGAAAATGTTTTGTTTTTTGAGCATTTCATCTGTATAAAAAAATGGCTTCATGCCCTATATATATAAAGGACACCACGCTATGTTGTTATAAAGTGAAATGTGGTAAATTTAAATATATATATTTATTTTTACCCTGTTAGCACAAGTTATCGTTGGGAAACTAACAGCAACTATGTATTAGTTACAGTGTTTAAACTGTCCAGTAGCAAGTATTGCGCTCGCGATACACAGCTTCTCATTGCACCTGAATGGCCAACGTCTAATTATTGAAAATATTACTTTTAAATCTAATGAATTATAAAATGATTAGAAGAAATCAAATTTTACTAATTAAGAGATTTTAAATTAAAACCGTCTTGATTCAACTAAGAATATTTGTACAGCTGAACAAATATCCTGGTGACATGACCTAATGAGGAGGATCCCAAGGAGAGAATTATAGAAATAATGAAATTCCTTCGAATTCGAATAAAAGCCGCTATAAAATAGTTTTTCTCAGTGACTTAACGCGACTACACGATAAAAATAATGCTCGATTGTTTCATCCTTGTTACAGAATGAGCAAAGAGGGGAAGTAGCCAGACCAGCTCTATGCACCTAGAGATAGAGTTTAGGAACTCTACAGCGTAATTTAGTAAAAATAATTTCTTCTTTGCGTGTTGACCAAAACTTCCTATGCCAAGGGGTTTAACTGCACTTCATCGTCGTAATCTTCTAGCTTCATCACGCACTAATATTTTATAAAAAGAATTAAAATTCATTACGTAGTCTTTCGCTATTACACTACCCTTATATATTATCTAAGTGATTTGGGCAGGTTTCTCGGCTAGAAGAACAAGAATTAGCCCGAATGCCCTCGGAAGTCTAACGATCACTGAGCCCTGGTGTACTATATTTTGGACATGAAGATTGTCCACTTTTGCGGGCAACACGTTAGTTTTTTGGAAGAAGACCCACTTTGTAAATAGCAAGGTAAACATCTCAGAAACAACATAAAAAATACGATAGCAACTGATAGAATAGTTAACCAGTAAAGTGTCATTTATTTGGTTGCACCGAGTGTCATCGTTATCGCAATTCACGATTTTGTTTCCCACTTTGCACAGTTCAAACGAAGGCGACCACGGACTCTTATACCCCGTGAAGGCGACGACAGAAACTTACTATGCTTGCGCAGATGTATTGAGGATAGTTCGGACATTTTTTTATTTGACTTATTCTGTCACAATTCGCAGCAAAATTTTTTTGTCTTTATTATAGGATGCCAGGGCCAAAAGGGTTAAAGGGCTCTAGTAAGGCAGCGCTTTTCGCTTTCGGTGCCACTGTGCTGCGCGTTTCACTCATGATTGGCGGTTCTTTAGTGCAGTAGATGCGAATAGAGGGGCTTGGCTATAGCACAGTTTCTGCCAATATCGTTGCTCCCATAGAGTTTCCTATAAATAGTTCCGAAAACTCTATAATTGTCCGCGAGTCAGCTTGGTTTTGACATATCTACCCACTGTAAGGTTAGATAAGTATTAATGTTGAGAAATAATGCGAAGTATTGTGAAAGCCTCGCGTGACCCAAAGCGTATTGTCACGAGATAAAAGACTGACGCGAGCATTTTAACAGCATTTATTTGCCCAATCCACTGTTTCGCAGATCTAAAAAAAAACGTTTTGCATAAGAAATACGTTGAATCGCCATATTTCAGTTCAACACACTGCTGTAAATTGCTAATACACGCTTAAGTGAGTCGATGTGTGCGCGTAAATACAATGCAAATATCTCGTTGAAAGAAGTAAGTGTTAGAATCTCGTAATCACGTAAACTTTTTTACCAATGAGGAGTAGACCGTCAATAAAAAATATGTTGCGATTATCACAAAGAAGGCCAGCGCAAACCGTTGAAAAAGTACATCTGCACGAAGGTTACTTTGAAGACGACTCGTTAAATTTTCTTCGCAGGCAAAGCTTCCAGAACTCAATATTGGTAAATATCAATTGTAATTACTACTATATTATTAGTGATGGGTGATTGTTCATCCCGAAGTAACGTAGATTTACTACAAAACATAACTGATGACGTGTACATATATACGTACAGCATTTCCAGTAAAGAAAAAAAATAGCTGGCGTTTCATTGTAAACTGCAACCAAAATCCTAATAACTTCCGACCTTTTTTTAGGCTCTTTTTGAACATTCAATAATGAAACTTATCAGCGGGCGGAGCTACCGAATGTGTTCAGAGCTATTTTTAGTAAATCATGCTCATTTCGGATATGATTAATAGAAACATGTCTTTAGCCGGCAAACCTTCCAGAACTCTTCGAAACAAAAAAAAGTATTTAAAGCAGAAATCACGCTCTATTCGAAAGTGGCTAAAGTGTGCTTTCTTCAACAGGCGGACCTATCAAACTTGTTCAAAGCTAACTTTAGAAAGCTATGGCCATTTTGAATATCATTTACAGAAACAAGTCTTCGGCAGGTAAACCTTCCAGAACGATTCGAAAAGAGTAAGCTTTAGCGCGGAAATCAAGCTCCGTTTGAAAGTGGTTTGACAATGCCGGATTTCTTCAGCAGGTGGGCCCACCGGACCTCTTCGGAACGAATAAATCTTTAAAGTGAAAATAAATGACACTTATTAACGCCAGTAAAGAATGAAACGATCGATATATAGCGACCGGGATTATTGATAAGTATGTGCGCTCACGCAATAATTCGAAACAAACGTCGGTATATTGATGTCGAAGAAGTACCCAAAAAATAGCACGTAACATACTGTCACTATGGATACACCACACGAAACATTAGGAAAAAGCATAGAAAAATCTGGGAGTATGCTATACTGTTCGACTGCGATATGGGCAGCTTTGTGGGGGCCAACGGATGGCCACGTCTTGACATGCTTGAAGAGCAAGATGCGCCAATGAAGACTGTCACCCACTGGCCATCTTGTCGACGACCACCCGCCATGGCCATCCATAACCCACCAATGCCACGTCCACTGTGTCCTCTTTACCATGGCTTGTATCTTGTACACTGATGTGGGACGTTGTTGCAGAAGCAGGCATCATGGCGGCGGTTATATTGGGGCGATTAGTGAAGCCCAGTGCATGCGCCAACGCGGGTCTGGCAACGTCCGTGACCAGTGGTTCCGCCAGCAAGGACATGCCTGAGCTGTTCGTCGAAGAACCCGGGCCAGGTGCCCAAATGATTGCGATCGTGCACTGTAAAACAAGAACGCGTACCATACTTTATTTATTATTTATTTATTAAGTAACTGCTTCGCCATAAGGCATTACAGCAGGGAGGGTACAGTACATATGATCAAACACATAAAATAAACATTCATAAAGCATGAAAAAAATCATCACTTCAATCAATAGAGACTATTTCTGGTGGAAGAGTGTTCCATTCTCATATAGTGCGGACGAAGAAAGAGTAGCGAAAAGCGTCACCCCCAAAAGGAATCTCGCGTATTTTCAAATGATGATCGCGTGATTGCCATAGTTCACACTCGCAGTTGCATGCAATGATACGCAGGCTGAATTGCGTGAGACATTTCGAAAAAAATGAGGCAAGAAGTACCCTAATAATACGCTGTGTTTGCAGTAAAACACTGCGTCTATAAAACCACATTGCATATTGTACCTTATCTTCCAATACCTAACATGTAAGCAAACTTTTTTAGTGTTTTATATGAAAAGACTAAATTTATTGGTTGTAGTAGATCGTTTTACAAAAAACTTGTCCTTGTAATTATATGGTAGATACAATCAAAAAAAGATATATACAAATCACTGAGAGCCGAAGAAACCAAAGGGTCGTCACAGATTTTTAGTATTGGTGGGCCTAATGTACCACATCAGATGTGAATGTTATGCGCCTACGCATCTGAAAGATTAAAAACGTATGCAGTTGCACTGAACGTGACATATGAAGGCAGTGAGGAGCTGTACTTAAACGACGCTCGCGTTCACGGGCAAGCAGGAACTGGCGTTCCGAATTTGCAGCCTGCTCGGCGTCCTTTGTGGGAAAGGGAATATTTGTGATTAATGTTTCCTTTCTGATGCCGAGAGGCCGTTAAGTTTCGAGGCACCATTGAACTACAAGAAACGATGTCAACGTCGGCTACCAGGAATCTTTGTATGGTAGTGTGTGGTGTTAAATGTCGAAATGATGTAGTAAGAAATCTTTTTCCTGGAGAAAATAACACGCAGAGGAGTGTTGGTGACCAAAAATATTGTCTAAGATGTCGAGGCTTCTTGAATGAAACGTTTAACACAAGGACACTCGTGTTTTCTGTGATCAATATTGGCGGTCACGCCACGGCAGCAACAAGCTAAACTATATACTACGTTTCATAGAGCAGATGCAAAGCTGTGGAATCTATGCCAGGAAGAGGAGGAAACAACTTTATTGACGCCAAAAATGGGTCAGATGAGAGAGGGAATGGGGTCAGGAAAGAAGACGTTGAGCCTTGAGGCTGCTCTAGGTGGCCGAAAGTCCGTGCGCGCCAGCGACCCCTATGGCCTATAGCAACGGTGTAGGAACACCGTGGGCCTAGCATACGATCTGGAGTTTGTCGTGCAGTCGTGAGCTGCGCAGAGCAGCCTCCCATCGCTTCTGTCGCTCAGCCCCCGCAAAGGTTGATTCAGTTTGTTTGGACAAGCTCTATATGTATGTCGAGAGTCGGCTCTCGGACTCGAGCAGAGGCGAAGATGAGGCAAGGTGTCACGCCGGTGAATTGTAGAATGTATAAGGGCAAAATTTGGGATTGCACGCGTCTCACGCTTGCTTTCCGTCGTTGTAAACGCTCGTGCCAACTGAACATGGGCTCGCACATGATGCGTCGCGACACGCTACAAACAAAACACAAAAAGAAACGAACAGAAAAACGCCACATAGTCCAGAACGGCCTAATGGTAAACGTATAACGGAGTATCTTGACCTCCGAGGCACAAAGCATCTGAAATGTATCACGTATTACTCAGGCTAAAGGGCAAATGAAAGCATCTTACGGATGGTAAAATCATTGAACTATATCTTGGTGCAAATGCACCTACTGTAAGAAGCCTCGCTAGTCTCCACAGCGTTGCACCAGTGGATGTATATGCGACTCCCGCCGCGTTCGGGTGACGCAACAGTTCACACCTTTTTATCATCGACCGACCTTGGCATGGCCATGGCCGTGACACGGAACACTGGTTGCTTTGTACGAGATACACATTGAATCGCCACTGAGAAGAACATTTTCGGACAAGAGCGACTTTTCTGCCACAAAGGTCTTTGAGTAACCAGAAAGGCCTTCTCAGTAGCTTGTCACCGATGCGCGTTGGATTAACATTTTCTGTGTCAGAAGATAGAAATGCTAAGTTTTGGTAAATTTGCAATACGCGCGGCGCGTCAAGCTGAGCGGATTACAAATATCAACTTCTTCTTTGTTACTTACAGTGCCCGTGACCGAAGTAAGTCCGGTGAGAAGGAGTCCTTTGAAAGAAGTGCCGCAAGATCTCCTTTGGCAACGAGAAACCGTGGGACAGGAAGCTGCAGCGCTGGAACTGGACAAGCTCGAGCCATATTGGATCGTCATCCCGGTGCAGCTTGCCAACTCGCACAATGCAGAGAAACTAGCGTGCGGTCGATGTCACTTGAAGAGAGAGCGAACAGGGCCTGTCTGAGCTGCTTCCGTCAGCCGTGCTAGCGTTCCCGCCTCCTTGATGCAACGCGTCCCGCAGCACTTCAGGAAGGAAAAGATGTTCGAGCAGCTCGGCGTGGCAGCGCGAGGGTTGGCTCGCGCACTTCTCAAGACGCTCGCGCTCGAGCACGTTGAGGTGGCATGATAAGCTCAAGAAGGCATGACAAGCTGATGATGATGTCCATGATGATGGGAAGCTGCAGCTCTACCTACCGGTTATTCATTTTTAAGGTCGTTTAGTTTATGATTATCTATTGCTCCCAAATAAATGAGTATTTCTCATTATATTATACGATAAAAATATTATATGCTTGTTGAAAGAGAAAAAAAAATAAAAAAATACGCTGATGGTCAATTTTCGTGTTTCTCGAGGTATCTAAAACTTTTCTACATAATTAGCCATTGTGCATGCGCAGTTTCGTGCAATTGGCCGCATTGCCTAGCACCTGGATCACAAAAAAGGCTCACAAGGAAATGAAACGCTTATATCGCGTTCATGCTGCTTTTAAGTCGCACGAGCGGCGTGTTCTTGCACGTTTTTTAATTTGTTTTCATGCAAAATGGCGGCTCAGTCCAGTGTTGCTTGAACACTTTGGGGCTTTTTCCAGCGTTGCTGGCATCTATGCAACTCGTCAATAACTTAATCGGCGCCTGTGCTCATGCATACACTACCACAATGTCCTTCAGACACCCGGAAGGCAGAGGTGTGTAATAAGAGCCGTCAACGCGTGAAGGCGTTGTACATTTGACTAGCCGCTGTCTCGCTCGGCTAATACTCCTTGCGCTCCGCCAAGTCAGAAAATTCACCTGTCTTCAGCAGAGCTTTTTGCAGAAGTTAGGTGTATTGCATTCGAAGCAGTAGGTGGCGGAGAGACAGCGTTGTCGTGCGTGCAAGCTGCACGATATGACACCTAGACGTCGTGCGCAAGCATATAGCGAAAGGCAAGGAAATTAACTGCGTCTAGAGCGACTACTAGATGCCGCCCGATGCTAACAAACTGTACGCCGCGCCACCACGCGGCTGCCACTTGTAGCGCACAATACTCCCCTATAGCGATGCGTTGAAGTTTCATAACCAATAAAGGTATTCAGGTACTCTAGTATAGCACAGCAAGGGGTGAAAACTGAACAGGTTAAAGGGTAAAACCCTAGCAAAGTCAAGACCACTTATATAGATGCCTACCAGCTTTGCTTAGACTGCTCCCACGTTCCTATAACAGGTCCGCTCCCCACATACGGTATGGCAGCACAACGTGGTTACCGATATTTTCGCTTCTGTTTTAGTTCTATTATTTCAAACCAAATACACAAAAATAGAAGAGAATAAAAGTTAAACGACCAAGAACGCTCGGCCCACCCACGCCTGCACCTGTAATCAACGCATCAGAACTAGAACACAAGCAAAAATATCGCATTATAGAGATCGCGCAGTGCTGCCAAACCGCATGTGTGCGCCTGTCAATAGTGATGATTGGATGCCACGCGCTCCGCCGTTCGCACTTATTTCGGCATCGAGAGTACTCCTGTTGTAGATCCTTACGCCGGATCAGCATCGGTAGTAGTAAAGCGCCCTCCAGTGAGGTTTGTTAATGTATCCGTTTTTAGGACCACCATGCTCGCGAGTGCGAGCGCTACATCAGCTTACCGCTTCTGACACGTTGCTAACACTCATATTGCTGGTGGCATCGTTACGCATTTGTAAACATCTGGTTAACATAAGACATACGCGACTGTTCAATATATGTCTGTTTGTACATCAGTACACATCTTTAGCGTCATTTTGTAATGTATCACAGAAAAATATTGCTACATAGTCACCTTCCATCCGCATTGTTCGCATATCATCGATTCTCAAGGTACGTGGTATCTGCCAATTTTTTTCTTATACAATACTATTTTCGAAGGGACAGGCCTTTTTAAAAAAGAATTTGTGAGTAGGCGCGTTTATATTGTTTCAATGTATTCTTGCCTACCCCAGGCTAGAAGGTCGCTGAGGTAGTGGCTGTATCAATAAATAACTGAAAAAAAATTACGGTATACCTTGCTTGCTTGCTTGCTTGCGCCTATGTTTGGCTCGTACCCACTATACGGGGGATTTGGCCATTAAACCGGTGGTTATTATATTGAGGATGAAGGAATTTCTAATTTTACTAAGGAAAATGAATAAAACATATATCTAAAGAATACGAAATTTAACAATTCACAAGTATCGCACGATTAATGTAGATACAGAATTGTAATATAAAGTATTAACTGAATTGGAAAAAAAACAACTTACATTAAAGATAACTTAACAAGAAAGTCTTCTCGTGTCTCTAAGGAATTCACAGACTGCTATACAAACGTTCCTGTTGCTTTGGTCCAGAGAAGCCCCAAGAGAAACAATGTTTTCAGAATTAAAAGCAATACCTAAATTTCTCAAAAATATTTCTAAATGTTTTTTCCCTATTGGTGGTGAAACGTGGGCATGTAAGTAAAAATGACGAATACTTTAACGCTCTTGACCATAAAAGCAGAGCGGAGATGGCACTTGACCAGACCTGTATAAATAAAATTTAGTAGGTGGAATTCGACAACGAAAGATTGTGGAGCATACTTCCAATTTGCGAGTGGGACACCATTTATCATCCCAAGGAAAAGTAATGTGACGGTATTCTTAAACTGGTGACCTCATTTTTATGGAATCCTGAATTAAAGAATATCGACGAAATCGGGATACAGTAACAAAAACGGTGTCACGTACGATGTACATTGCATGGCCATCCAGGAATCACCGCGCGAGAGTGTCCGCCCTTTCATTTATAAATATGCCCTGGTGTCCTGGAACCAATACCAACCGCACTGTATTCAAGTGTTTAGGGATTCAAAAGGCGGAAGCATTCCACACGGAAGACTCGAAATAAGAAGTTGAAGTTATGGGTGTGCATACGGAGAGTGAATCGGTAACTATAACAATCGTCGAATAATCTACCGAAACTCTTCTAAAGGCTAAAATAATTCCTAAAAGCTCTGCTTCAAATCATGGGAGTATAGTCCGGAAGACGTAGTGAGAATGACCAAGACAAAGTTTCCGAGAATATGCCTAGACCCGCTTTCTCTTCACACATGCATGCATCAGTGACAATTACAACATTTCTCAATTGAAGTATGTAATCTCCCAATAAAATTATTATATATCTATACGGTAGCAGTTTTGCATTAGATAGGAATACGTCGTTAAATTCAATTTTTGTTTTTGCCATTGACTCATTTGAAACAATGATGCATATGTTAACGTTTAATATTCTAGTTGCTCTTGAGGAAACAAAACTGGAGGCATATGAAGCCTAGACCAATGCTCATTAAAATGTTCTCGGTTCAGATATGAACACAAATTGTAATCGCGTACTAGCTGCTCAGTTTTCTTTTCCTTTTTCCTCTCTTTGTTCCTTTCCCCCCTTTTACGGTTCACCTTCTTTTGTTTCTTGCTTCAATTTTCTGTTTACTTTTCCTATTTATTTATTTTTATCCGTTCCTGGTTTTGTTTTTTTATTCCTTTTTGTACTCCTTTCTTCCTCTCCCTTTATTTATTCTTTACCTTCCTTGGTGTTTTATCCCCCCTCCTTTCTCTGTCGTTCCCTGTTACGCTTGCTTTCTCTTTTTTGTATTTTTGTACGGTGGTTCGCCTGCGTCACACCAAGCGACATAGTTGTTTTTTTTGCAGTTGATAATAAGTGATCATAATAATTGGTCATTAGTGGCACTTGAATAAACTACTAAAACAATTCGAGTCCGATATGAGATTTTCGACACTCTTGAATGTGTGCCTGTTCGAGTGTCCCAGCGCAAAGGCACGCGGTTGTTCTTACGTGCGTACGTAGGGTATATCAAGTGCTTTTTTCTACCCTTCTCTTACCTTTTTTCTTTCCGTACTTTCATTCCCATTCGCCCATCCCTCGAGCGGAGCTGTGGAGGCCTCCTTCCCAGAGAGAGACAGAACGACGCCGCGCTAATTCCTTCCTTTTTCCTTCAAAAGCCACTTCGGCACCGAACGAGTGAGGCCGATGGGTGCGAAAATGGAGCTGCACGTCTTCCTTTTCGCTCTTCTGTGATAGCACACCAACTAGTCAAAATAGCCGTGCGGTATGCATCGAATAGAGCTCACGTAGCTCAATAAATAATTATCGCTGCTCTAGCAAACTGGAGGCACTTTGAGCGTTTCTATCTATATATGTATATCTGGCTGCCAACGCGAAGGCGCTTTCTTGATCGCCTCCGGAACTTGGGGTAGACCAGAATTAGTAGGGGAGGGCACGAGTGTTTAGCGAATATGTCCCACTCGTCGTGACATGTATAACATGAAAATCCCGCCACGTACATCGTCAAACCCTTTCTCCCTGATACATGTGACCCATCTACCACGGTTAGCGGTATGCGGAAACACGCCACAGATGATTGTCAGTTAAAATCTACCCAGGAACTGCGAGAACAGGTAATTTTAAATAGAATGTAAGAGAGTCAATTAAAGAAAACTGACCTTGGCAGCGTGGACACCATGATTTCAAAGAATAAATATTACCTCTAACTGCAATGGCGTGTTCACACTTGGCCACGAAGAAAGCAAAATTGCGAAACTCTCGGAAACTGGCTCGTTTCGCCGCCCAAGCGGCCGGAAAACCACGCCACGTGGCCAGCGCGCAGGAATCGCTCCGTGACCGATTTTTCCGCCATGCAAAACCGGATCCGGTTTCCGCTTCACAGTCTTGGCAGCGATATATCAAATCACGTGACCTAACTAGCTGGCCGCAGATTTATCATGGCGGCACAGGCGTTCGCGGTGGCTCGCATCGGCTCGAATTGCAAACTATCCGTGCAGCACGACGAAGCTTGATGACCTCAACAAGGACGTGTTCACCAAGAGCCTGACTTGGATTACGATTGCTGAGAACTCTGTAACTAGACGGTGCAGCGGCAGTGAGTCAGCATGCCCCAACGTGTCTCGTGTTTGTGTACAGCCAGCTGAATGCACCGCCGCCGCTGCCGGTGCGTTAGCTCGTGTCGTTTCTGCTGGCTTATCTCCCAAAATAACGTTTGAAAAGGTGCGAGATGTTTCTTTTCACTACTTTGCGTGAATAAATAAAATTAGGTACGGACTTTAGTTCTCAAAAATCAGGCAAAATCGAATTAATTGTCAAGATATGACGGCAGTGGTGGCGGGATGGGGCAGAACGAATGTGAACATCTTCGACGCGCACGGGTGGGGTTTTCCAGCCGCTCTGGTGTTTTCGTTTCTCTTCACTTATCAAGTGTGAATGCGCCGTAACGAGGGCGCATACGAGGCCGCGCGACGACTCACTGACCACGCCGCCTCCACAGCCCGTCTGCCTCGCGGGGAACCCATACTCACGTTTAACGAAATTACAAAACACTTCTGTCAAGACGGGCATTCCCCCGGCAAGGTTCTGTTTGGCGTTGCATATCTCAGTTGCCAGACTTCGGAGCGGTTTTTGCCAAACTGCTGCCAAATTTGGCATAGAAATTTGCCCCTGTAGTTGTGACTTCTCCGTGAGGTTTTTGTGTAGTCCGCGGTGCATTTTATGTCAGCAACGTTGATCGTTTCAAATAACGGAATAAACGTAAAACCCGTGTTGCAGAAATCGGGAGGCGTTCTATGGCTGTGCGTACTGCTCTGCAATTAAGAGATCGTGTCTGAGTATTAGGAACGACGCGTATGAATGAGTACACGCTTAAGGAGGAGTGAATTTGAGCCGCGTTTCAATATACGTCAGACTCATGTCGCTGAAACGCGGACTATCTCCGTAGCTGTGCATACGTAGTCGACTGCGCACAACGACGCATTTTTTTTGACGGGGGGGGGGGAACTGAGTAGAGTCGCAGCAGGCGATGCGCTTCTCTTTTCTGATCGTGTATAATCTTAGGGAGTCTAGCGCTGCACAGCTGATCGTGGCGTGTCGCCACCACACGCGATGACGGGGACGCTACACTTCCCCTTGCTGTATCAGCACAAGACATATGGTTCGAACTCGTCTACATATAAAGTAAACGTACCAAGGCTGGATAAGTGAAGTACGTCGAATATGCTACAGCTATATACGCCCAGAAGGCTTCTTTATCGCCACAGCTGGAGCGAATTAAGCCTAACTCGCACGTGCCTGTAAATGGGACCTCACCCAGCGAGCCACCGTCACCTGCAGGGCCCCACCCACAATAAGAACAAATGACCAAAATTCAAACTAATTAATGTGTATTGTCTCTCAGTTGACTAGGTACGACTGGGTACGGAGATATTCCATGCTTCGGCGATTTTGAAACGCAGCGCACTTCTGCAACACGCCGTTCATTTATTTAAGACGGCCAACGTCACCCACACATTCACGAAATGCCTCTTAGTTGCACAGCTGCGCACGCTTCCTGACTTCTGCAACGCGCGTTTTACGTTCATTACGTTAATTAAAACGGCCAACGTCACTCGCACACTCGCTAAATGCACCGCGGACGACACAAAACTCTCACGGAGAAGTCGCAGCTACGGGGGCAAATTGCCCGGCCAACTCTGGCGGCCGTCTGGCAACAACCCCCGCAAAGTCTGGCAACTGAGATATGCAACGCCAAAGAGAACCTTGCCATTCCCCCTCCGACAACCTGCCCTGTGCTGGGCGCAGGCAGTTACCCTCAGAGTAATGCAAGCCAGTGCGTATCCTAACCCTGCGGTTCAAGAAATGTACCCTGAACGGTATCCAAAGGCGAATTGCCCTGCCTGTAGGCTATTAGCAACCTTATTCACGTGTTGTGGGATTGTGAAGCCATCGGCTCCGCCTTCAGCGAGGACAGGTGGGCAGCGCTCTTACGCAGCCCCCAAATTAGCGATCAAACCCTGTTCGTCCAAAGTGCCCGTGAACGGGCCGTCAGGCTCGGCTTGACAGTGTTACGCCTAAGAGTCCAGGCTAAACGTCATTGTCTCTGCAAAGGCAATCTGTGTCAAGGCCAGTGAGCGAGCCCGCCTGGCGGCATCATCTCGACGACGTCATCTAACCCGTCGGCGGCGGTGTGTCTTACGCAACGCACGGCGAGCTGTTTCAACCCACGGGCCCGATAGCAGCCCGATGATGCAAGCGGTGCCATCCAGTCTGGCGAGTCTTACGCAATACGTGGCAACATCACAGCCAGCGGCGGTTCTGATAGGACGTTGCTGACGTAAGAAATCACCTGGGGCCTATAAAAAAGCCAAGCGGCACGTCGCCAGGCAGCCGACGTATGCCTCAGAGAGAAGACATCTCGGCTGTTCGAGTCCCTAAGCTGTCGGCCCCCAGTGCCGAATATGTAACGCCTCTATTTCTATTCTGTACATAAACATTGCCTTAGTTAACAGTCGTCTCGTCCACTCGTCTATCAGCTCTGCGCAGGAGCAGCCGTGAGCTGAGAAACGCGTTACGGAACAACCTTGGTGGTCCGTGACCTCGGCGCACTACGTTGCTGTGTAGGCGGCAGTGCGAGTCGTAACAACGGTCCCTCCCTATGTAGGATTAACCGGGAGGCGTGGGGTTTTCCTCGCGTCTCCTCAGACCCAAAATAAAGTTTTAATCAATCAGTCAATCTTGGTCACACCAGAAATCAAACCCAAGCGTCTTGCGTCGCAATCAAGTATTCGACCCCAGACACCCGCCAGATCTCGAAACTGCGCTGGATAAAGACTGCATACGCAAACATATCGTTGGTGAAAAGTGAATTTTTGTTGCAGTGCTGGCTATCTAATTTTATGAATATTACATACTGCCATGACACAGGTGTCTCGTTCGGTCAATGCCAATTCTATATACAAAATCGTTCTCCACTGAAGTTGGTCTACGTAGCACAATTGAGGGCTACCATTTTCGCCAGCCCAAGCACCATAAATAAATATCAGCTTACCGCTTCTGGTATTGTTAATGAGAAAGTCGCTGTTGGCATCGTTTCGAAGCTGTATACAAATGGTTATAAGATATATGTGCAACTGTTCAATGAATGTCTGTGCATACAAGATTAGTACGTACATTCAGTGCCATTTCGTAACGTTTTGTTCAATGAAAATTTACATCATGGTCATCTTTCCTCCGCTTGATTCGCATAAGAGGAATTCCCAAGGTACGTGGGATCTTCCTAATTTTTTAACGTTCTAAAACCACTAAATGATTAAGAGGCTACATGGCACAAGGCGAATTCAGTTCATCTAGACTACCTAAGTTTTTTAACGTGCAGCAAAATCTAAATATACAAATATAATGGCATTTAACCCCCATCTAAATGCGACCACCGTGATCGAGAATCAAACCCTTGTCCTCAAAGTTTGCAACGTGCCAATAAATGATTACCGCGCCCCTAGATTAGACCACCAAATAATTAACAAAAAGTTCAAGTCACCTCACGTTATGCTCTATAGTTGTGGCAAAATATAGTAGACCATTGTTGCGCGCTGCTTCACCCTACGGTCTCCTCGACTTTTCACGCCCTGCGCAAGACGAACGTGTGGTTAAAATGCCGCTTACCAATACTGGGCACCAGCAAGACCCACGCTATGATCGCAGACACGGTCGTATCTGCATTGTTACAAAAGCAAGGGTGCGCTTCGTCTCTCACATTTTCTCGTCACTATTTTGTGACATCTTCTATACGACTCCGCACCTGCCCTTACGAAAGCATGATGATTCTTCGGAGGTCACCGCCCGCAAAACAGTCAAGCTAGCCCTCGATTCACCCTATTTCCACTTTAAGTGCAAGACTCCTTACCTTGGGGAGGGGGGAGAGTGGTAAATATTTCTCCAGATCTCCGGAAGCTTCACTTGACACACCCTTACGTCCACCTCGTGCAGACCCGCCAGACAGACGACTCCTAGATCTCCTACACATCAGGCACGAATTCGAAGACAGAACAGATACGCACGCCCTAACATTGAAAATATACATGATCCATGTTCGATTCCTTCCCACCAATAGGTCCCGCTAATCGCACGCCGTTGGCCTCCGGGAGGCGCACGCTGTTGCCCTTCGTCCCCAATACGCCTCTAAACAAAACATTTTCCATGGGCATTACCGGCCCTTACCAGAGGGGTCGGTGTACGGCCACAGTAGTCCGTGTGGGTGGTCTATTCTTCCACGCACCTATGCAGAAGAGTTGGCCATAGCCCCAGCCATCTCAAATGGGGATTTTAAAATCACAATATCAGATTGCAGGGGAGCATGCCAAAAAACTTGAACTCAAACGAAGCTCACCCCTATCTGTGTAAATTCTGAAATCATGTCCATGGGCCGGTCACCCCTCTCGCTCACTGATTTGAATTCCTGGTAATCAGGGCCTTGGAAGAAATGAGGTAGCACAGGCTGCCACCCGCGCTCTGATTTTCCGGGTCAGTGTTCATCGCCCACCGATAACTCCTTTGATGTAGAGGGGAACGCTCCTTTCGTGTGTTTTAAAAAGCTAATTATTCATATAGGAACGCCCACAGCCACTGTTCTGCGTTCGGAAGAGGACTCACAAATGCCCGACCAGATAATTATTCTCCATGTATACATACGTTAGAGTTCCCTATAGTTATTAAGCATTTTGGCTCTTCCTTTTCAGGCCTCTGCCAGTACTCTGCGGAGGTGGCTAACACCAACCACGTGGTATGGGAAGCCAGATTAATCCTTCTTCACTTATTATTCCTTCCAGATTAATCCTTCCTTAAAAACACTCGGCTGCTGACCCGCAGGGCGCGGGTTCGAATCCCGGCTGCGGCGGCTGCATTTCCGATGGAGGCGGAAATGTTGTAGGCCCGTGTGCTCAGAATTGGGCGCACGTTAAAGAAACCCAGGTGGTCGAAATTTCCGGAGCCCTCCACTACGGCGTCTCTCATATTCAAATAGTGGTTTTGGGACGTTAAACCCCACAAATCAATCCTTAAAAACACACATACAAAACATCGACGTGTTGTTATGGCGCCTCCTATATGCGCAATAATTGTTTTTGATTGACAATCGCACAAGTGCGAACGCTGAAACTTGAGCAATATTGGTGGGCGCTGCGGATGGGGTTGGCCGTATGAGGTTACGTTTTGTGCTGTTTGGGGTATTATTACCGTGGACAAACAGACAAATGTACAGACAGACAGACAGACAGACAGACAGACAGACAGACAGACAGACAGACAGACAGACAGACAGACAGACAGACAGACAGACAGACAGACAGACAGACAGACAGACAGACAGACAGACAGACAGACAGGCAGACAGACAGACAGACAGACCACAATTTCGGCGTCGTAGGTCCCGAACTTTATAAGTGCACCACTGTCAATTTGTATTATGCGCGTCCAACTATGGCCACTCAATACTGTGACGTAAGAGTCACGACGAACCAATGACAAATTCAGCATGTTCCCAATGAGACGCGATGTGCCGCTGCACCGAGACCGTCAGGCGTCAATTCGGTTGTCTGTGGTGTTTTCTTCATCAAGAAGAAATTATTTCATCTACTCGCCCTCAGCATCATCCTCGTCGGTTGTCATTCGGTGCTGGAGTTTATGATTTTGCAGCGTTTCAAGTGCGCCGAAGCGGCAGAGCTTCACCGCGTTCCGTCGGTTCAGCAGCATGAAGCAGCAACACGGAGTCTGTTCTCTGCGCCGCTAGGATGGCCATTTCGACGACTGTCGTCGTGGTCATTCGTGTGTAGTAAGGTGAAGGCAGACCTACAGACCTACCCATTGAATGTGTGCGCGTGTGTTCTGCGGAATGTACGCGTCTGTGATTTAGCGCCCGCAAGAGGTGTGACATCAGCGTTACTGCATATGCGTGTGTGAGTGTGTTACTTGGGTGTCGCAACGTGAGAATCTTGGTGATCGTTTGCGATACGTGCTCTGTTGTACACCCATATGAGTGTTGTAAGTGTGGGCGAGGTGTGAGAAAAAAGCAACCGAGAGGACCTGCCAGCGTCACGCAGTATACGAGAGTAAACAAACCAGGTGGGGAGAATATGCATTGGTGTGTGCACTAAAAAGCGAATTGTGGTCATCGTGTGTGCGTGTAGTTATTTTGACATGTGCCGATTGGCACAGCTGCGTCGTTTTAACGGACTCCATCGCCACCGGCTCAAAATACGTGCCAGATTGAAGCGTCCGTTGCATAAGTGCTTGTCTCACGCTTGAAGTACGAACACATGAAAAACGCCGAGCGAGATTCTTTAAACCGGGAGATGACGTGAGCTATGTAAGATCGCTACATCGATCGTTATCGACGCAGCGATAACGATCAATCACAATCAGTCACATCGCGACCCCACTAAAATATCAGTTGCAAGTGATCCCGCTAAAAGTATTGTTCAGCAAAAAAAAACATTTTGTTTTTTAAGACATTGTATCATCCTAAATGATATCATATTAGGAAGTCTTACTTTTTGTATATTTTTTCATTTTGCCTGTATTTTGTGCGTGTATTACACATAGAGATAACTTGCTTGTATTAAATCAGTGTCCCACAAAGGAAAAAATGGATGCATTGCACTGCCCTGTGAAAGCAATGTCTGGCACGCAATTCACCCACATTCTCCGGAGAGACAAAACCCCCTTGCCTGCACAGACAAACCTTTACACAGACACATTTATTGAAGGTAATGGCCTCTGTTGCTGCAGAACTGGGCCCTGCCTTGAAAAAGTTGAATATTCAAGGGCTGACGGGGTCATGGCAAACCATCGAGTGCAAGTTTTTTATAACTAAGAATGTAAACATTGACCTACACCTTTTAGTCACCGCCATTTAGCTGCGTACACCACTTTGGAAATAACTTAAGTATGCAATAACTCGAGCCCTCAGTTAAACGCGATGCCTGTTACGCGCTATTATTTCGTTGAAAGAAGACATCAAATGAAACAATGGCATTTACCTCAAAAACGATGATAAGCACCCAAACACGAGACGCACATTCAGCATTTACGGCAGCACAAGAACCAAAATTCACGAATTCAATCTCAGGTCACTTCTCCATTCTTCGCTTTGAGTCATAGTTGCCATAGCTACAGCTAATAGCGAAGAATCCTGGTTTCGAAAGTTCAGTAAAACACACGAAAATCGCAAATGACGATAAAAACTTTGATTTATGCCCCTGTTCCATTATTTCAAAGCGCAGAAGGAAGATTTTTTAAACTTCACTTTAACTGTGACATTGTTTGTTTTGGTACCACTATAAGTACCACGCAGAAACTTAACCTTCGAGAAATGTGCATTGCTTTTTGGTGGACTCCAAGATTGGGGCAGTGGAAGGTGCGATTTACACAACATATATATTGCTAAGCTGAAGCGGAAGTCCACGCCTTCTCAAATTTATTTATCGAGATTAGGATTCTATATTTCAGTACCAATCGAGTATTGTAAGGAAATAGTTGCCTGCGTGAATAAAATGGCCACTGTTTGGAAACCACTTCCTTCGTAGCGCGGAGGCATGGAAAATAAGGGCAATGAGGCCACGTGGGTGGGGCTTATATTTATTCTTAGGTTGTCACCCATGATAGGGACTTTTGCCCGACCGCTAACCCAAATGCACAAAAGCTCCACACAGCACTTCGCGGGCCTCATGGGCCCTGATCGCCGCACGCAATTTCAGATTTTCTGGGAGGGGGGGAAACGGCGGCTCGAGTCACGACGCATGCGCAGTGGCAGCGACCGCATCGCAAGCGCTCGCAGTGCGCTATTCTAAAAGTCCTTATTTACGATAGACTCATATCAATCATAATTGTGACCGAACAACATAAAACGCCTACAACAACGAACCCTTTATCCTTCATCGAAGATATTATAGACGTTAGGGCCCAGCTTTGGCGTCGACGCCCTATGTCACTTTATCATATAGCGCAATGCTCGGATAACGTATACGGTGTAGTCGAAACATATGAGAGAGGCAAAAAACATTCAACATATGCACAAAGTGAATGATGTTAGAAGAGCTTGCTTGGATAAAAATTCACAATGGGCGTGTTACTTAAAAGTGGATTGCGGGTTTCTGTGTCCAATCAGAGTTCACTGTCTCTCATTGCCTATTAGAAGCGATCGGCATGTTCCAGTGAGAAACACTGGTTCATCACTGCATGCTTTGCGCCTTCCCAGGTTTCTACAACTCGCTCGCTGGATTCCGTGTCGACTGGTTGTGCCCTCGCGATCTCCGACGCCAGCGTAGTTCTGACCTACTGGACTTGCCTTACGCCATCTCCAGACGCCGACAAGAGCTCCCGCAAGTGGTGCCCCGTCCTCGGACTCCTGTGACCGTGTTTCCATCTTTCATATCTTTCCTATCCCTCATATGTCCTCACTCGCTGTCTGAGCGCATCTCTCTCTCTATATATATACATTCAATCCTATCATTTTAATCCCTCCTCACCCCCATCCCTTGTGAGCTACTGTTGAGGTGTCGCGCCCTGATGCAGACAGTTTACGGGGCTCACTTTTCTCTCTTTTCTCTCTTATAACCACTTTTCCCAGGTTTCTCTAGTGCCCAACCCCGCCATGAGCGCCAGCCTTAACACCGCCGCGAGTGTAAGTGTTAAGCCCGCTCCTTGACATCTATACATATACGGTTCTCTTTAGCGGTAGATGGTGCGATTTTAACGCAATAGCCTTAAAAAGCTCGTGTCGCAGAAATCCCGCCGACGAAAAATTGTCTGTGCATCTGCGACCAAAGAATGAAGTTACCGAGATCGCCGCGAGAGGCCACTACTTGTCCACGCGTGCGCGCATGATTACACTGACAAAGCCGCGAATTCGAGGAAAAAAAAAGTGCTCAAGGTCACGAGGCGCGGTAGTTTCTTTGCCCCTGCCAACCATCCCTGCTTAACTTCCAGCGCTTTCGTCGAGACGATTGAGAGAAGAGATCATGCAATTACAGCATTGTAATACCACTCACGCTGAACGGATTCTTAAAATTTTTGCTGCGTTGAAATCACGAGAATAAGCTCTTCTAGTGGATTCGTTACATGGTTATTGGAAAAAGTGTTCCAGGGCCCCTTTAATGCTTTTCGTTCCACAGGGGTCACGACGAAAATGAGCCCATACGGCGATTTGTAAGCGCATTTGGGAATTCTTAAACTACGTCGAAAAAGGCCGGGATATTGCATCTATCGCCGCTAAAAACACACAGGAATTTTCAAACAGCTCTAAAAATGGACAACTATGTCCATCTAGCGGGAAACGTACAATGCCTTTCTAGAGGCGTTTATCAAGCAAACAGCAAACGCTAGATAATGTGTTGCTTTCTGGGAGGCATTGTGACACTCTTTTTGGTCTCCGAGATGGCGAGTGCGCAATGTGTATTTTGGGGCCTATGCGGTTCTTGCTCTAGGTAAAAAACCTGTATGTACCATTCACGCGCGCGCTGGTATGATCTATTGTGTGCGTGCTTGTGTGCGTGCGTGTGTGTGTATGTAACACAACATATGAATAAGTATGCACTTAGTGGTTGAAGGGTGCACTAGGGGCCTGACTTTGCTATCGTGTTCAACTCTTAAAGGTGAAGTTTAAGGGTCCTCCAACTTTTCTCTCTTGTCTCTATTTTTCTATATATTTTGGCTCTGTTTATTTCTATTTCTTTACCCTTCACGGTGGTCTAGTGGCTAAGGCACTCGGCTGCTGACCCGCAGGTCGCGGAATGGAATCCCGGCCGCATATTCGGTTGAGGCCCAAATGCTTGAGGCCTGTGTGCTTAGATTTAGGTGCACGGTAGAGAACCCCAGGTGGTCACAATTTCCGAAGACCTCCACTACAGCATCTATCATAAATAATCATATCGTGGTTTTGGGACGTTAAACCCACACAAAAATAACAATAATCGTTATTTATTTCTCTCTCCTTTTTTGTCTGCCGCGGTGGAGCAGTGGTTGTGGTGTTCGGCTGCTGATGCGAAGATCGTGGGTTAGATCACGGCCGCGGCAGTCAACGCAGGCGTAATCATAGTAGCCCGTACACGATGTCGATGTGCGTTAAAGCTCATGATACATGGTTGAAATTTCCGGAGTCCTTCAACATGGCGTGGGCCTATTTCTTCTATAAATTTCCAGCATACAAACGCAGATGGATATGTGTTCCTCTGAAACACTCGCAGGATGATTGTCTGTGGTCTGTTCAACTGTGGGTGTAGAAGCGGAAACTTCCGACGCCCCAGTTTATCTATAGCGCTTACAGATCTCGTTAAAAGTGAGAAGAGGGTCCCTTGGCCTCCCTCGGCCTCCGAGTGCCCATATCCGGCGCGGCGGGTGAGACCTCGCATTTGAGAGTGTGCAAGTTCGTTCGCGTTAGGAACGGTTTCGTAAACATCACTGCCCACGTGACCAGAGGACCAAATTAGACGCTTTTTGCCGGTTCAAGATGCAGCAGAGAGAAGGCGAGTGACTTCTTTGCAAACTGAGCCTTTCGTGTATGTCCTAATGGCGGCTCGCGAGTCCGTGAAAGTATAGTAGAATGGTTCGTAGTGGCCATAGCGATGGCCACTGCCACCTGTTTGTCTTTGGCGGCATCCGCATTTTTAATCGGAATTAATGTCAGCAGCTCCCCCCGTACTTTCGTAGCTGCTGAAACAACACGCAGCTTCCAAGTCATTATGGTAATCCTATTTTCGGATGAACGATGAAAATGGACGCTTGTACAACGAATACTTATGGCAATATTTCATGTCGTATTGTCAAGCATGTATACAAAATGCAGTATACAGAATGATGTATACAGGATACAGCACGAGTTACTTGCACTGAATTTCCAAGCAGAGCAAGTTATTTTCACTACATTCGCCAGCGCGGCTGTGTGGCAGAACACCCGCTTTCCGCGAATTCGACCCGGGTTAAATCCCCAATCTGGCCCCGAATTTCTCATTATTCATTTTGCGCCTTTCTTTTCTTCAGGCAAAGCTGAATTTCCGCTCAAAATTAACGACATCAACGCCTGATATTTTGTGAAACAAGCTCTTTGACGCAATCACGGTAACCATTTCAGCCCTGATTTTTTTAACTGGTAGAAATGTTGGTTTCTTGTTGATTTGGAGTTACTGCATTCCAAAAAGCACGAACATGTTTTTTGAGCATTCTATCAGCATACAAAAAAATGGCTTCATGTACTATATATAGGACACCACGCTATGTGATTATAAGGTGAAATATGGTAAACTTATATACATATATTTATTTTTACCCTGTTAGCACAAGTTATTGTTGGGAAACTAACATACAGCAGCTCCGTAACAGTTACAGCGCCTAAATTTCTGATAGAAAGTCTTTGCGCTCGCGATACACAGCTCCTCATTACACTTGAATGGCCACCGTCTAATTATTGAATATATTACTTTTAAATCTAATGAAATATAAATTGGTTAGAATAAATCAAACTTTACTAATTAAGAGATTTGAAATCAAAATCGTCTTGATTCGATTAAGAATATTTGTACAGCAGAACAAAAATCCTGGTGACATGACCTAATGAAGATCCCAAGGAGAGATCATTGGAAATAATAAAATTCCATCTAATTCGATTAAAAGCCACTGTAAAACGTTTTCCTCAGTGACTTGACGGGACTACATGATAAAAAATAATGCTCGATTGTTTCATCCTTGTTACAGAATGAGCAAAGAGGGGAAGTAGCCAGACCAGCCATATGCATCTAGCGATAGAGTTTAGGAACTCTACAGCGTAATTTAGTAAAAATAATTTCTTCTTTGCGTGTTGACCAAAACTTCCTACGCCAAGGGGTTGAACTGCACTTCATCGTCGTCATCTTCGAGCTCCATCACACACTAATATTTTATAAAACGAATTAAAATTCATTACGTACTATCTCACCATTAGACAGCCCTTGTATATTATCTAAGTGATTTGGGCAGGTTACTCGGCTAGAATAACGAGATTTAGCCCGAATGCCCTCAGAAGTCTAACAATCACTGAGCCCTGGTGTCCTTTATTTTGGACATGAAGATTGTTCACTACTGCGGGTGACACATTAATCTTAGAGAAGAAGACCCTATTTGTAAATAGCAAGTTAAACATCTCAGAAACAACCTGAAAAAATACGATAGCAACTGATAGAATAGTTAACCAGTAAAGTGTCCATTATGAAACTAGCGCAAAAATACACACACTCGGAAAGGACACAGACAAGCGCTTACTAGAATGTGGGAATGACGTACATGCATGTGATGTGTTTATTAGTGTTCGCTTCGAAATAAAAATTTTCAGTTGCTAGTAAGCGCTTGTATGTGTCCTTTCTGAGTGTGTCTATTTTTGCGCTTGTTTCATAATGAACCTTTACCAACACGCCAAACTGGCAGTCAGTAAAGTGTCATTTATTTGGTTGCGCCGAGTGTCATCGTTATCGCATTTCACGATCTTGTTTCCCACTTTGCACAGTTCAAACGAAGGTGACCACGGACTCTTATACCTCGTGAAGGCGATGACACAAACTTACTATGCTTGCGCAGTTGTTTTGAGGATAGTTCGGACAGTTTTTTTTATTTCTAACTTATTCTGTCACAATTCACAGCAAAATATTTTTGTCCATTTTATAGGATGCCAGGGCCAAAAGGGTTAAAGGGCTCTAGTAAGGCAGCGCTTTCTGCTTTCGGTGCCACTGTGCTGCGCGTTTCGCTCATGCTAGGCGGTTTCTTTAGTGCAGTAGATCCGAGTAGAGGGGCTTGGCTGTAGCACAGTTTCTGCCAATATCGTTGCTCCCATAGAGTTTCCTATTAATATTTTAGAAAAATCTATGATTGTCCCCGAATCAGCTTGGTTTTGACAGATCTACCCACCGTAAGGTTAGATAATTATTAATGTTGAGAAATAATGCGAAGTATTGTGAAAGCCTCGCGTGACCCGAAGCGTATTGTCACGAGATACAAGACTGACGCGAGCAATTGAACAGCATTTATTTGCCCATTCACTGTTTCGAAGATCTAAAAAAAAAAACGTTTTGCATAAGGAAAACGTTGAATCGCCATATTTCAGTTCAACACGCTGCTGCGAATTGCTAATACGCGCTTAAGTGAGTCGATGTGTGCGCGTAAATACAATGCAGATATCTTGTTGAAAGGAGTAAGTGTTGGAATCTCGTAATCACGTAAATTTTTTTTTCCTGTGAGGAGTAGGCCGTCAATAAAATATACGTTGCGATTATCACAAAGAAGGTCAGCGCAAACCGTTGAAAAAGTACATCTGCACGAAGGTTACTTTGAAGACGACTCGTAATCTTCTCTTCGCAGGCAAAGCTTCCAGAACTCAATATTGGTAAATATAAATTATAATTACTACTATATTATGAGTGATGGGTGATTGTTCATCCCGTAGTAACGTAGATTTACTACAAAACATTACTGTACATGTAAACGTACAGCATTTCCAGTAAAGAAAAAAAATAGTTGGCGTTTCATTGTAAACTGCAACAAAAATCTTAGTAAAATAACTCCAGACCTTTTTTAGGCTCTTTTTGAACATTCAATAATGAAACATATCAGCGGGCGGAGCTACCGGATGTGTTCAGAGCTATTTTTAGTAAATCATGCTCATTTTGGATATAATTTATAGAAACATGTCTTTAGCCGGCAAACCTTCCAGAACTCTTCGAAACAAAAAAAAGTATTTAAAGCAGAAATCACGCTCTATTCGAAAGTGGCTAAAGTGTGCTTTCTTCAACAGGCGGATCTATCAAACTTGTTCAAAGCTAACTTTAGAAGCTATCGCCATTTTGAATATCATTTACAGAAACAAGTCTTCGGCAGGTAAACCTTCCAGAACTGTTTGAAAAAAGTAAGTTTTAGCGCGGAAATCAAGCTCCGTTTAAAGTGGTTTGGCAATGCCTGATTTCTTCAGCAGGTGGACCCACCGGACCTCTTCGGAACGAATAAATCTTTAAAGTGAAAATAAATAACACCTATTAACGCCAGTAAAGAATGAAACGATCGATATATAGCGACCGGGATTATTAATGAGTGTGTGCGCTTACGCAATAATTCGAAACAAACGTCGGTATATTGACGTCGAAGAAGTACCAAAAATTAGAACTTAACATACTGTCCCTATATGGACACACCACACGAAACATTTGGAAAAAGCATAGAAAAATCTGGGAGTAAGCTATACTGTTCGACTGCGATATGGGCAGCTTTGTGGGGGCCAACGGATGGCCGCGTCTTGACATGCTTGAAGAGCAAGGTGCGCCACTGAAGACTGTCACCCACTGGCTCTCTTGTCGACGACCACCCGCCATGGCCATCCACTGTAACCCACCAATGCCACGTCCACTGTGTCCTCTTCACCATGGCTTGCATCTTGTGCACTGATGTGGGACGTTGTTGCAGAAGCAGACATCATGGCGGTGGTTATTTTGGGGCGAATAGTGAAGCCCAGTGCATGCGCCAACGTGGGTCTGGCAACGTCCGTGACCAGTGGTTCCGCCAGCAAGGACATGCCTGAGCTGTAAAACAAGCACAAACATGCACTGTAAAACAAGAACGCGTTCCATATTTTATTTATTTATTTATTAAGTACCTGCTTCACCATAAGGCATTACAGCAGGGAGGGTACAGTACATATGATCAAACACATAAAATAAACGTTCATAAAGCATGGAAAAAATCATCACTTGAATCAATAGAGACTGTTTCCGGGGGCAAAGTGTTCCATTCTCCTATAGCGCGGACAAAGAAAGAGTAGCGAAAAGCGTCACCCACAAAAGGAATCTCTAATCTCGCGTATTTTTCAAATGATGATCACGTGATTGCCTTAGTTAACACTTGCAGTTGCATGCAATGATACGACGGCTGAATTGCGTGAGGCATTTCGAAAAAACTGAGGCAAGACGTACCCTTTCAATACGCTGTGTTTGCAGTAAAACCCTACGTCTATAAAATCACGTTGCATATTGTACCTTATATTCCAATATCTAAGATGTAAGCAAACTTTTTTAGTGTTTCATATGAAAAGACTAAAATTATTGGTTGTAGTAGATCGTTTCACAAAAAAACTTGTCCTTGTATTTATATGGTGGATGCAATTGAAAAAAAGATATATGCAAATCACCGAGAGCCGAAGAAACCAAAGTGTCGTCACAGATTTCTGAGTATTGGAGGACGTAATGTACTACATCAGATGTGAATGTTATGCACCTACGCATCTGAGAGATCAAAAACGTATGCAGTTGCACTGAACGTGACATATGAAGGCAGTTAGGAGCTGTACCTAAACGACGCTCGCGTTCACGGGCAAGCAGGAACTGGCGTTCCGAAGTTGAAGCATGCTCGGCGTCCATGGTGGGAAAGGGAATATTTATGATAAATGTTTCCTTTCCGATGCCGAGAGGCCGAGAAGTTTCGAGGCATCATTGAACTACAAGAAACGATGTCAAAGTCAGCTACCAGGAATCTTTGTATGGTAGTGTGTGGTGTTAAATGTCGAAATGATGTAGCAAGAAATATTTTTTCCGGACAAAATAACACGCAGAGGAGTGTTGGTGACCGAAACTATATTCTAAGATATCGAGGCTTCTTGAATGAAACGTTTAACACGAGGACACTCGTGTTTCCTGTGATCAATATTTGCGGTCACGCCACAGCAGCAACAAGCTAAACTATATACTACGTTCCATACAACAGATGCAACGCTGTGGAATATATGCCAGGAGGAGGAGGAAAAAACTTTAATGACGCCAAAAATGGGTCAGGTGAGAGAGGGAATGGGGTCAGGAAAGAAGACAATGAGCCCTCAGGCCATTCTAGGTGGCCGAAAGTCCGTGCGAGCCGGCGACCCCTCTGGTCTAGCGTACGATCCGGCGTTGGTCGTGCGGTCGTGAGCTGCGCAGAGCAGCCTCCCATCGCTTCGGTCGCTCAGCCCCCGCAAAGGTGAATTCAGGTTGTTTGGACAAGTTCTATATGTACGTCGAGAGTCGGCTCTCGGACTGGAGCAGAGGCGACGATGAGGCAAGGTGTCGTACTGTTGAATTGTAGAATGTATAAGGGCAAAATTTGTGATTGCACGCGTCTCACGCATCCTTTCCGTCGTTGTGAACGCTCGTGCCAACCGAACATGGGCTCGCACATGATGCGTCGCGCACGCTACAATAAAACACAAAAAGAAACGAACAGAAAAACGCCACATAGTCCAGAACGACTTAATGGTAAACGTATAACGGAGTATCTTTACCTCCGAGGCACAAAGCATCTGAAATGTATCCCGTATTACTCAGGCTAAAGGGCAAATGAAAGCATCTTACGAATGGTAAAATCATTGGACTATATCTTGGTGCAAATGCACCTACTGTAAGAAGCCTCGCTAGTGTCCACAGCATTGCACCAGTGGATGTATATGCGACTCCCGCCGCGTTCGTGTGACGCAACTGCTCACACCTTTTTTTCATCGACCGACCTTGGCATGGCCACGGCCTTGACACGGAACACTGGTTGCGTTGTACGAGATACACATTGAATCATGAGTGAGAAGAACATTTTCGGACAAGAACGACTTTCCTGCCACAAAGGACTTTGAGCAACCAGAAACGCTTTCTCAGTAGCTTCTCACCGATGCGCCTTGGATTAACATTTTCTGTTTCAGGAGATAGTCAAACTAAGTTTTGGTAGATTTGCAATACGCGCTGCGCGTCAAGCCGAGCGGATGACAAATATCTACTTCTTCTTTGTTACTTACAGTGCCCGTGACCGACGTAAGTCCGGTGAGAAGGAGTCGTTTGAAAGAAGTGCCGCAAGATCTCCTTTGGCAACGAGAAACCATGGGACAGGAAGCTGCAGCGCTGGAACAGGACAACCTCGAGCCATATTGAATCGTCATCCCGATGCAGCTTGCCAACTCGCACAATGCAGAGAAGCTAGCGTGTGGTCGATGCCGCTTGAAGAGAGAGCGAATAGGGCCTGTCTGAGCTGCTTCCGTCAGCTGTGCTAGCGTTCCCGCCTCCTTGATGCAACGCGTCCCACAGCACTTCAGGAAGGAAAAGACGTTCGAACAGCTCGGCGTGGCAGCGCAAGGGTTGGCTCGCGCACTTCTCAAGACGCTCGCGCTCGAGCACGTTGAGGTGGCATGATAAGCTCAAGGAGGCATGGCAAGCTGATGATGATGTCCATGATGATGGCAAGTTGCAGCTCTACCCCCCGATATTCATTTCTAAGGTCGTTTAGTTTATCATTATCTATTGCTCCCAAATAAATAAGGATTTCTCAATATATTATACGATAAAAAATATTATATGCTATTAGAAAGGGAAGAAGAATGAAAAAAATACGCTGATGGTCAAATTTCGCGTTTCTCGAGGTATGTAAGGCTTTTCAACTTAATTAGTCATTATGCATTATAAGTAGTTTAGTGCAATTGGCTGGCATGCTGAGCACTTGGATCACAAAAAATGCTCACATGAAAATGAAACGCTTCTCTCGCGGACATACTACTTTTCACTCGCACGAGCGCCATGTTCTTGCGCATTTATTTTTTTTAATTTGTTTTCACGCAGAATGGCGGCTCAGTCCAGCGTCACTTGAACACCTCGGGGCTTTTCCCTGCGTTGCTGGCATTTATGCAGCTCGTCAATAACGTAATCGGCGCCTGTGCTCATGCATACACTACCACAATGGCCTTCAGCAACACGGAAGGCAGAGGTATGTAATAAGAGCCGTCAACTTGTGAAGGCGTTGTACGTTCGTCTAGCCCCTGCCTCGCTCGGCTAATCCTCCTTTCGCTCCACCAAGTCACAAAATTCACCTGTCTTCAGCAGTGCTTATTGCAGCAGTTTGGTGTATTGCATTCGAAGCAGTAGGTGGCGGAGAGACAGCGTTGTCGTGCGTGCAAGCTGCACGGTACGACAACTAGACGTCGCACGCAAACACAAAGCGAATAGCAAGGAAATTAACTGTGTCTATAGCGACTACTTGATGCCGCCCGATGCTAACAAACTGTTTGCCGCGCCACCACGCGGCTGCCGCTTGAAGCGCACAATACTCTCCTATCGCGATGCGGTGAAGTTTCATGGCCATTAAAGGTATTGAGGCACTCTAGTAAAGCATAGCAAGGGGTGAGAAATGGGCAGGTGAATAGGTAAAACCCTAGGAAAGTGAAGATCACCTAGATAGATGCCTACAAGCTTTGCTTAGACTGCTCCCCACGTCCCTAACAGGTCCCCTTCCTACATGGCAGCACAGCGTGGTTACCGATATTTTCGCTTCTGTTTTAGTTCTTATATTTCAAACCAAAGACACAAAAATGGAAGAGAATAAAAAGTAAACGACCAAAAAAGCTCGGCCCACCCACGCCTGCACCTGTAATGAACGCATCACAACTAGAACACAAGCAAAAAGATCGCATTTTAGAGAGATCGCGCAGTGCTGCCAAACCGCATGTGCGCGCCTGTTAATGGTGATGAATGGATGCCACGCGTTCCGCCGTTCGCATTTGTGGTACACTCTTGTGGTACATCGTTACGCCCGATCAGCATCAATAGTAGTAAAGCGCCGTCCAGTGAGGTTTGTTAATGTATCAGTTTTTTGGACCACCATGCTCGCGAGCACGAGCGCAACATATCAGCTTACCGCTTCTGACACGTTGTTAACACTCATATTGCTGGTGGCATCGTTACGCAATTGTAAACAGCTGGTTAACATAAGACATACGCGGCTGTTCAATAGATGTCTGTTTGTACAACATCTGTACATATCTTTAGCGTCATTTTGCAACATTCCGCAGAAAAATATTGGTTCACAGTCACCTACTATCCGCATGCTTCGCGTAGCATCGATTCCCAAGGTACGTGAGATCTACCGATTTTTTTCTTATACAATACTATTTTCGAAGTGACAGGCCTTTTTAAAAAAAGAATTTGTGAGTAGGCACGTTTATATTGTTTCAATGTAATCTTGCCTCTCCCCCCCCCCCGGCTAGAACGTTGCTGAGGTAGCGGCTGTACCAATAAATCATTGAAAAAAATTACGGTATACCTTGCTTGCTTGCTTCCTTGTGCCCATGTTTGGCTCGTACCCCCTATATGGGGGATTTGGCCATTAAACCGGTGGTTATCATATTGAGGATGAAGGAATTTCAAGTTTTACTAAGGAAAACTAAAAAACATATATCTGAGGAATACTTAATTTAACAATCCACAAGTCTCGCACGATTAAAATAGATACATAATTGTAATATAAAATATTGACTGAATAAGAAAAAAACTAAACTTACATTAGGGATAACCTAACCAGAAAATCTTCTCGTGTCTCTAAGGAATTCACAGACTGCTTTACAGACGTTCCTGTTGCTTTGGCACAGAGAAGCCCCAAGGGAAAGATTGTTTTCAGAATTAGAAGTAATGCCTAACTTTCTCAATAATATTTCTAAATGTTTTTTTCCTATTGGTGGTGAAACGTGGGCATGTAAGTAAAAATGAACAATACTCTCACGCTCTTGACCATAAAAGCAGAGCGGAGATGGCACTTGACCAGACCTGTATAAATAAAAATTAGTAGGTGGAATTCGACAACGAAAGATTTTGAAGCATACTTCCAATTTGCGAGTAGGACACCATTTATCAACCCAAGGAAAAGTAAGGTGACGGTATTCTTTAACTGGTAACCTCATTTTCATGGAATCCTGAATTAAAGAATATCTACAAAATCGGGATTCAGTGACACAAACGGCGTCAGGTACGATGTACATTGCAGGGTCATCCAGGGATCACCGCGCGAGAGTGTCCGCCCTTTCTATTATAAATATGCCCCGGTGTCCTAGAATCCATACCAACCGCACTGTATTCAACTGTTTAGGGATCAAAAAGGTGGAAGCATTCCACACGGAAGACTCTAAATGAGAAGTTGAAGTTATGGGTGCGCATACGGAGAGTGAATCAGTAACTATAACAATTGTCGAATAAGTTACCAAAAATCTTCTAAAGGCTAAAATAATTGCTAAAAGCTCTGCTTCAAATATGGGCGTATAGCCCGGGAGACGTACTGAGAGTGACCAAGACAAAGTTTCTGAGAATAAGCCTAGACCCGCTTTCTCTTCACACATGCATGCATCAGTGGCAATTACATCAACATTTCTCAATTGAAGTATCCAGTCTTGCATCAGATGGGAATATGTCGTTAAATTGAAGTTTTGTTTTTGCCATTGACTCATTTGAATTATTGATGAATATGTTAACGTTTAATGTTCTAGTTGCTCTAGAAGAAACAAAACTTGAGGCATATGAAGCCTAGACCAATGCTCATTAAAAATGTTCTGGATTCAGGCTGTATTAGCGCACTAGCTGCTCAGTTTTCTTTTTTCCTCTCTTTGTTTCTTTCCCCCCTTTTACGGTTCACCTTATTTTATTTCTTGCTTCAATTTTCTGTTTACTTTTCGTATTTATTTTTTTATTCGTTCCTGGTGTTGTTTCTTTTTATTCCTTTTTTGTACTCCTTTCTTCCTCTCTCTTTATTTATTCTTTCCCTTCCTTGGTGTTTTATTCCCCCCCCCCCTCTTTTCTCGGTCGTTTCCTGTTACGCTTGCTTCCTCTTTTTTGTATTTTTGTACGATGGTTCGCCAGCGTTACACCAAGTCACCTAGCTGTTTTTTTGCATTTGATGATAAGTGATCATAACAAGTGGTCATTAGTGGCAGCTGATTAAACTAATAAAGCAATTCGAGTTTGATATGAACTTTTCGACACTCTTGAATGTGTGCCTGTTCGAGTGTCCCAGCGCAAAGGCGCGCGGTTGTTCTTACGTGCGTACATAGGGTATATCAGATGCTTTTTTCTACCCTCCTCTTACCTTTATCCTTTCCGTACTTTCATTCCCATTCGCCCAACCCTCGCGCGGAGCTGTGGAGGTGTTCTTCCTAGAGAGAGACAGAACGACGCCACGCTAATTCTTTCCCTTTTCCTTCAAAAGCCACTTCGGCACCAAACGAGCGAGACCAATGGGTGCGAGGCTGGAGCTGCACGTCTTCCTCTTCGCTCTGCTTTAATAGCACACCCACCAGTCAAAATAGCTGTTCGGTATGCATCGAATAGCGCTCACGTAGCTCAATAAATATTTATCGCTGCTCTAGCAAACTGGAGGCACTTTGAGTGTTTCTATCTATATATGTATATCTGGCTGCCAACACCAAGGCGCTCTCTTGATCGCTTCCTGAACTTGGGGTAGACCAGAATTAGTAGGGGAGGGCAAGAGTATTTAGCGAATATGTCCCACTGGTCGTGACATGCATAACATGAAGATCCCGCAACGTACATCGTCAAACCCTTTTCCCCTGATACATGTGACCCCCGTACCACAGTTAGTGGTATGCGGAAACACGCCACATATGAATGGCAGTTTATATCTACCCAGAAACTGCGAGAACAGGTAATTTTAAATAGCATGTAAGAGAGTCAATTAAATAAAACTGACCTCAGCAGCGTGGACATCATAATTTCCAAGAATAATAATTACCTCTAACTGCAATGACGTGTTCACACTTGGCCACGAAGAGAGCGAAATGGCGAAACTCTCCGAAAACTGGCTCGTTTCGCCGCCCAAGCGGCCGGAATACCACGCCACGGTGCCAGCGCGCAAGAATCGCTCCATGACCGATTTTTCCACCATGCGAAACCGGATACGGTTTCCACTTCACAGCCTTGGCTGTGCTAGATCAAACCACGTGACCTAACCAGCTGGCCGCAGATTCATCATGGTGGCACAGGCGTTGGCGGTGGCTCGCATTGGCTCAAATCGCAAACTGACCGTGCAGCACGACGAAGCTTGATGACCTCAACAAGGACGCGTTTATCAAGAGCCTAACTTGAATCACGATTGCCGAGAACTCTGGAACTAGACGGTGCAGCGGCAGCGAGTCAGCATGCCCCAACGTGTCTCGCGTTTGTATACAGCCAGCTGAATGCGCCGCCGCTGCCGGTGCATTCGCTCGTGTCGTTTTTGCTGGCTTATCTCCCGAAACAACGTTTGAAAAGGTGCGAGATGTTTATTTTCAGTACTTTGCGTGGGTAACTAAAATTAGGTAGAACTTTAGTTCTCAAAAAGCAGGCAAAATCGAATTAATTGTCAAGGTATCGACGGCAGCAGTGGCTGGATGGGGCAGAACGAATGTGAACATCTTCGACGCACACGGTTGGGGTTTTCCGGTCACTCTGGCGTTTTCGTTTCTCTTCACTTCTCAATTGTGAATGCGCCATAACGAGGTGCGCACACGAGGCCGCGCGACGACTCACTGACCACTCCACCACCGCAGCCCATCTACCTCGCGGGGAACCCATACTAGCGTTCAACGATATGACAGAACACTTTTGTCAAGATGGGCGATCCCCCGGCAAGGTTCTGTTTGGCGTTGCATATCTCAGTTGCCAGACTTCGGAGCGGTTTTTGCCAGACTGCAGCCAAATTTGGCAAAGAAATTTGCCCCTGTAGTTGTGACTTCTCCGTGAGGGTTTTGTGTAGCCCGCGGTGCATTTAGTGTCAGCAACGTTGATCATTTTAATTAACGGAATGAACGTAAAACGCGTGTTGCAGAAATCGGGACGCGTTCTATTGCTGTGTGTACTGCTGTGCAATTAAGAGATCGTGTCTGAGTATTAGGAACGACGCGTATGAATGAGTACACGCTTAAGGAGGAGAGAATTTGAGCCGCGTTTCAATATACGTCAGACTCATGTCGCCGAAGCGCGGAATATCTCCGTAGCTGTGCATACGTAGGCGACTGTGCACAACGACGCAGTTTTTTAGCGGGGGGGGGAACTGAGTAGAGTCGCAGCAGGCGATGCGCTTCTCTTTTCTGATCGTGTATAATCTTAGGGAGTCTAGCGCTGCACAGCTGATCGTGGCGCGTCGCCACCACACGCGATGACGGGGACGCTACACTTCCCCTTGCTGTATCAGCACAAGACATATCGGTCGAACTCGTTTAAATATAAGGAATTAACGTACCAAGGCTGGATAAGTGAGGTACGTCGAATATGCTACAGCTATATACGCCCAGAAGGCTTCTTTATCGCCGCAGCTGGAGCGCGTGCCTGTAAATGGGACCTCGCCCAGCGAGCCACCGTCACCTGCAAGGCCCCACCCACAATAAGAACAAATGACCAAAATTCAAACTAAGTAATGTGTATTGTCTCTCAGCCGACTAGGTACGACTGGGTACGGAGATATTCCGTGCGTCGTCGATATTGAAACGCAGCGCACTTCTGCAACACGCCGTTCATTTATTTAACACGGCCAACGTCACCCACACATTCACGAAATGCCTCTTAGTTGCACAGCTGCGCACGCTTCCTGACTTCTGCAACGCGCGTTTTACGTTCATTCTGTTAATCAAAACAGCCAACGTCGCTCGCGCACTCGCTAAATGCACCGCGGACGACACAAAACTCTCAGGGAGAAGTCACAACTACAGGGGCAAATTTCCCTGCCAACTCTGGCGGCCGTCTGGCAACAACCATCGCAAAGTCTGGCAACTGAGATATGCAACGCCAAAGTGAACCTTGCCATTCCCGCTCCGACACCCTGCCTTGTGCTGGGCGCAGGCAGTTACTTTTAGAGTAATGCAAGCCAGTGCGTATCCCAACCCTACAGTTCAAGAAATGTACCCTGAACGGTATCCAAGTGCGAATTGCCCTGCCTGTAGACTATTAGTAACCTTATGCATGTGTTGTGGGATAGTGAAGCCATCGGCTCCACCTTCAGCGAGGACAGGTGGGCAGCGCTCTTACGCAGCCCCAAAATTAGCGATCAAACCCTGTTCGTCCAAAGTGCGCGTGAACGGGCCGTCAAGCTCGGCTTGACAGTGTTACGTTTGAGAGTCCAGGCCGAACGTCATTGCCTCTGCAAAGGCAATCTGTGTCAAGGCCAGCGAGCGAGCCCGCCTGGCGCCATGATCTCAACGACGTCATCTAACCCGTCGGCGGCGGTGTGTCTTACGCAACGCATGGCGAGCTCTTTCAACCCACGGGCTCGATAGCACCCCGATGATGCAAGCGATGCCATCCAGTCAGGCGAGTCTTACGCAATACGTGGTAACATCACGGCCAGCGGCGGTTCTGATTGGACGTTGCTGACGTAAGAAATCACCTAGGGCCTATAAAAAAGCCAAGCGGCACGTCGCCAGGCAGCCGACGTATGCGTCAGAGAGAAGACATCTCGGCTCTTCGAGTCCCTAAGCTCTCGGCCCCCAGGGCCGAATATGTAACGCCTCTATTTTATCCTGTACATAAACATTGCCTTAGCTCACAGTCGTCTCGTCCACTCGTCTATCAGCTCTGCGCAGAAGCCGACGTGAGCTGAGAAACGCGTTACAGAACAACCTTGCTGGTCCGTGACCTCGGCGCACTACGTTACAGTGTAGGCGGCGGTGCGAGTCGTAACAACGGTCCCTCCCTACGTAGGATTAACCGGGTGGCGTGGGGTTTCCCTCGCGTCTTCTCAGACCCAAAATAAAGTTTTAATCAATCAGTCAATCTTGGTCACACCAGAAATCAAACCCAAGCGTCTTGCGTGGCAATCAAGTATTCTACCCAGACCCACGCCAGATCTCTAAACTGCGCTGGATAAAGACTGCATACGCAAATGTATCGTTGGTGAAAAGTGAATTTTTGTTGCAGTGCTGGCTATCTAATTTTATGAATACTACATACTCCCATGACACAGGTGTCTTGTTTGGTTAATGCCAATAGTATATACAAAATCGTTCTCCACTGAATTTGGTCCACGTAGCACAATTGAGGGCTACCATTTTCGCCAGCCCAGGCACCATAAATACATATCAGCTTACCGCTTCTGGTATTGTTAATGAGAATGTTGCTGTTGGCATCGTTTCGAAGTTGTATACAAATGGTTATAACATATGTGTGCAATGGATGTCTGTGCATACAAGATTAGTACGTACATTTAGTGCCATTTAATAACGTTTTGTTCAATAAAAATTTACACCATGGTCACCTTCCCTCCGCAAGATTTGCATAAGATGAATTTCCAAGGTACGTGGGATCTTCCCAATTTTTTAACGTTCTAAAAACACTAAATGATCACGAGGCTACATGGCACTCGGTGGATTCAGTTCATCAAGACTACCTAATTTTTTAACGTGCAGCAAAATCTAAATATACAAATATAAAGGCATCTAACTCCCATATAAATGAGACCTCCGTGATCGAGAATCAAACGCTTGTCCTCAAAGTTTGCAACGTGCCATTAAATGATTACCACGCCCCTAGATTCGACCACCAAATAATTAACAAAAAGTTCAAGTCACCTCACGTTATGCTCTCTACTTTTGGCAAAATATAGTAAACCATTGTTGCGCGCTTCTTCACTCTACAGTCTCCTAGACTTTTCACGCCCTGCGCAAGACGAACGTGTGGTTAAAATGCCGCTTACCAAGATTGGGCACCAACAAGACAAACGCTAATGTCGCAGACACGATGGTATCTGCAATGTTACGAAAGCAAGAGTGTGCTTCGTCTCTCACATGCTGTTGTCACAATTTTGTGACATATTGTATACGACTCCGTTGCTGCAATTACGAAAGCATGATGATTCTTCGGAGGTCACCGCCCGCAAAACAATCAAGCTAGCCCTCGATTCACCCTATTTCCACTTTCAGTGCAAGGCTCCTTACCCTGGGGAGGGGGAGAGTGGTAAACATTTCTTCAGATTTCCGGAAGCTTCACTTGACAAACCCTTACATCCACCTCGTGCAGACTCGCCAGGCAGACGATTCCTAGATCTCCTACACATCAGGCACGAATTCGAAGACAGAGCAGATACGCACGCCCTAACATTGAAAATATACATGATCCATGTTCGATTCCTCCCCACCAATACGTCCCACTAATCGCACGCCGTTGGCCTCCGGGAGGCGCACGCTGTTGCCCTCTGTCCCCAATACGCCTCTAAACAAAACATTTTCCATGGGCATTACCAGCCCTTACCAGAGGGGTTGGTATACGGCCACAGTAGTCCATGTGGGTGGTCTATTCTTCCACGCACCTATGCTGAAGAGTTGGTCATAGCCCCAGCCATCTCACATGGGGCTTTTAAAATCACAATATCAGATTGCAGGGGAGCATGCCAAAAACTTGAACCTAAACGAATCTCACCCCTATCTGTGTAAATTCTGAAATCATGTCCGTGGGCCGGTCCCCCCTCTACTAGCTCGCTCACTGATTTGAATTCCTGGCAATCAGGGCCTTGGAAGAAATGAGGCAGCACATGCGGCCGCCCGCGCGCTGATTTCCCTGATCAGTGTACATCGCCCACCGATAACTCCTTTGATGCAGAGGTGAACGCTCCTTTCCTGTGTTTTAAAAAGCTAATTATCCATATAGGAACGCCCGCAGCCACTATTCTGCGTTTGGAAAAGAATTCAAAAATGCCGACGAGATAATTCTTCTCTATGTATACATACGCTAGAGTTCCCAATAGATATTAAGCATTTTGGCTCTTCCTTTTCAGGCCTCTGTCACTACTATGCGGAGGTGGCTGACACCAACCACGTGGTATGGGCAAGCCAGCTTAATTCTACTTCACTCTCGAGCTCTAACTCAACCCGAAAAGGCTGCAGAAGGCAGCATTGCACGACTGCCAGGACCTCCCGGCCCCGCAAGCAATGGTACGATGTTTCAGAACAGCGCCTCTGTCTAATGAAATCGCTGACCAGGGACTTCACCTGGTGCTTTAAGGGAGCTGACCCATTTGCAGCTGGTTTCTCTAACAACCTCTTTGTATTTAACAGCAGAATAAATGGTTACGACCATCACCACCACCCTCCGAGAAAGCGTTAGTTGGAGAAGTCATTAAACAAAACATGTGGAGCCATTACACTGCTTAGAAGATGGAAACGAGTGGAGCCATGGTGGATAAGGTGAGTTGATGTTGCTATAGTAAATGTATATATTATTGTTATTCATAGTTTTAAGCGATTAAGCATACACTCAAAGACACTGATGTGTCTCTTAAAAGCACCATGCTTCATCAAAAGTTGCCCTTGGAAGTCACAAAAGCAAATGCTGTAGTACATAATAAGTCACCTTAACTGTTTCCAAAGAAGAAAAAAAAACGCGTGACCACCCATTCTTGTCGACAAAGACCATTTGTCAGGACCGAGTGCAATACAGCTTCACTGTAACGTAAAGTATTTACTATAATTCATCATTGCCGGAAATGAACAGAGCAGCGGCGAATATACGTTCTCTTTCGAGAGCTTGTCTACGGCTTGTCAACAGCATGAAAAATAACTACACATTAGTACACATAAGGGCGTCCTCCTTGAAAAGTCGCTGATCATGATTCGCGATTTTGGTCCTCATGAACAGCGTAGTCACGCGGCCATGAGCAGACTCCGCGATTTCAAATAAATATAAAGATGGCAATACTGATCAGGCTTCAGCCAGCAAGTAGGGCTTCACCCTGAGGAGTCTAGGCATACAATCACAACATTTGGGCTGTCCAGAAGACCCACTACGTGGCGGTAGGTGGCAACCTGACTTTCCCGTCGTTGGAGTGACCTGCGTGCACAAGGGCTCACGTCTTCGGGCCTTCATTATTAAAGTTTTTCGAAATAAAACCAAAGAGCTCGAAGTGGAGTTCGGGTAGTGAACATAGCCCGCTCCCTTGCAAGCAGCACTTTCGTATAAGCCCGGGTAACGTATCGATCCTGTGTGACCATGCTTCGGTAACCGTTGATGATTGTTAACAGCAATTAAGTCTGTTAAGAACAGCGAAGCTGTTAAATCGAGAAGTAAAACGTCCAACCATCCACATGAAACCTTCTGCGCTGTTGCCTAGCAATAATCAAGCAAGAGATGAGCGCCGTCCAGGTATTTTTTATCACCTATCAGCGAATACGCCGAGGAGCAGGCGTAGCTAAGTACCGGCAAGATACAGCTGTTATATACCTTCCTCTTGAGGGATAGTGGCAATATACCTGCCATAATTTGAGAGTGCTTGCCAAATGTGCTCCACCCCATTCTTATTCTTCTAGTAACTTCAATCTCGTGGTTCGGCTCTGCGGTTCTTACCTACCCTAAGTAGACATATAGTCTTTTACAACTTGAAGTGCACTACTACCTATATCGTAGTGCTATTCGCTTCCGAGGTTGTTGTACATTACTTTAGTTTCATGCAGATTTATTTTAAGACACATCTTTCTGCTCTCCTTGTCTAACTCCGTAATCATGAGTTGCAATTCGTCCCCTGAGTTACTCAGCTATGCAATGTCATGGGCGAAGCGCAAGTTACTAAGGTACTCTCCATTAACTCTTATCCCTAACTGTTCCCATTCTAGGCTTCCGAAAACCTCCTGTAAGCACGCGGTAAATAGCATTGGGGAGATTACGTCCCCCTGCCTTACACCCTTCTTGATTGATTGATTTGTGGGGTTTAACGTCCCAACACCACCATATGATTATAAGAGACGCGGTGTTCTGTTGCTTTCTTTCTTATGAAAGAAAGCAACGTTGCTTTATGAAGCACTATGGTAGCAGTTGATCCCCTGTAGATTTCTTGCAGGATGTTTATATATACTTCAACGACGCCCTAATTCGGCAGTGTCGTGTCTGCATGACGGCTGATGTTTCTTTTGAATCAAACGCCTTCTCGTAACCTATGAAGGCTATGTATAGTGGTGGGTTATATTCTAAGCATTTCTCTATTACCTGATTGACAGTATGAATGTGGTCGATTGTTGAGTTGCCTGTTCGAAATCCGGCTTGTTCCTGTGTTTCAAAAGAACGTTTACTTGAGTAAACGCAACACCAAGTTTAGCTTCAAACTGTTCTTCCAGCACCCGCGTCAACGCCCGTTTAAACTGGGATAAACGGCGTAGGCACCGCTGCTGCTTCGCATAACATCTGAGTTCCCGACGGGGAAATCGCTACGTGCCCACGCGAATGTTTCCCATCAGTGAGTTCAACTGATTTTTTTTATTTTTTCTTCTCGTTGAACTGAAACAATTCTGTGTTTTTTTCTCTCTCGTTTTTGCGCTCTGTGCTCATGCGAGTTTTTTTTCCCTGTCATTTCATGCGCTTCTTCGGCTCATCATCTTCTTTTCCGGTGGTTCATTTACCCCGCCTTCCCGGTGGCTTTTCTTGATGGTTGCGGATCATCGCAGTGGTTTCGGACGCTCGCTATAGGCTGCGATGCGAATGCTTTTCCCTACCCTTCTCTTACCTCTTCTCTTCTGTCTCTTTAATTCCCATTCCCCCCTTCCCTGCGCATAACTGTGGAGGTGCCCTCGATTGAGAGAGGCAGTAACGGGACTGCGCTTTTTTCTTCCTTTTTCCTATTTTCAAAACCACTTTCAACTTTCTTATGAGGAAATGGTCCATAATGTTTCGTTCTTTCTTTATTAGATATATATGCAGAACATGGAATCGTCACTTCATCAGATCTGTCTAACGAAGAAATATTCACCTTTCAGCAGCCGATTTCAGCTGTCACGGTATGGCTTAAAATACCGTGGTACTTGACTCCTACACAAGTGAGGGCACGTGCCATGTGAGCAAGGGTCATCATCGTGATTGCACGTGGCTTGTGGAACGTTGACAGTGAAGGTCGATGCACTTTTCTCGCCAGTTCCCAGGTCCCCAACGTGAGTAGTGTGCAAATGCATCGTGCAAAGTGCACAAGGCGTAACTTATTGTACGGCCTGCTGTCATACGAAGTGGTGGGCTAGTAATGTTGGTGGTGGGAGCACAACAGCTTGTGTATTTGGGCCCGCAATTCTTAGGGCGCGTTCGCACTGAGCATTCCAGCCACCGAAATTGGGCCGAATCCTATTCGGCGGTGGTGACTCCTAGTTCACACTGAAGCATCCGCTGAAGCGGATGCTTCATTGTGAACTAGGAGTCACCGCGGGGCGCAAACGCAGCGTCGCGAGCAGTGCGAACGCAGCGTCGTTCGCACTGCTCGCGCCCCACGTCGCTGAATATGCCATCTACAACGGGGCACGCGCGAGATAGACACGTTGTCATCCGGTTGTTGTCGTGGCTCGCAAACGCCTCTACACTATCCGGTGGTCTATACTTCGTTGATCCTTGTACGCCGGCAGCAAGAAGAAGCAGTACTGCGTACCTTGCTGGCAAGTCGCTGTATGAAGAGCAGAAAAAATCACTGACGCCAGCGGCGTAGCAGGGTTCGTTTTGCTCTACAAGACCGCGACAATCTCGGCCACCGCTTTCGCGAAATAGGGACCTGAAGTAGCACAGAGTGGGTTAAGGGCACCACTACATAACAAGTGAGTAGGGCTTGGCCACAACTTTTCGAAATTTCTTGACTAGTGCTCCTATTGGTCTGCTGCGAATGATTAGGTGGCAGACGCTGCAAACATTGGTCTGAGAGCGATCGGTGCGGACAAGACCCTTTCGCGGATCTCGCCACCGCCTAAACGAATTTGGCGCACTTTCGGCGGCTGGAAAAGCTCAGTGTAAACGTGTCCCTGAAATCCGCCGAAAGTGCACCGAATCCTATTCGGTGGCGGTGACATCCGCCGAAAGGGCCCTCGCCACGCCGATCGCTGTCAGACTGATTTTTGTGGCATCTTCCGCCGAATGAGTCGCTGCGGACCAATAGGAACGCTAGTCAAGGAGTTTAAAAAAATGGCGGCCAAGCCCAACTAACTTGTGATGTCGCAGTGCACGTAACTGAATGCTGTAATCAACAAGAGTTTAACCCACTTTGCGCCTACATCACGTCCCTATTTCGTGGAAAAGGTGACCAAGCTTGTCATTGGCATGGCCGAGCATGTCGCGGTCTTGCAGAGCAAAAGAAACAACAACAAAAAACCGGTGACGCCACTGGCATCGGCGATTGTTTCTGCATTCATTCGTTACAAGACATTGACCTGTCAGCAAAGTAATCAGTGCTGCTTCTTCTGTCTTCTTGCGTACGAGAACCATCAAAGTCTAGGCCACCAGATAGCGTAGTGGCGTTTTAAAGCCGCGACAACCGGGTGACAACGCATCCATTCGGCGGTTGTCCCGTGGTATATGGTACATTTGGCGGCACGGGGCACGTCCAGTGTGTGCGACGCTGCGTTTCGGTGGCAGGAGAATTTCGCTCGCTGTAGAAAGCAAAAGTTTCTGTGTGAACTAGGGGTCAGACTAGCAGCATGCTAAATTAACCATGATCGCGTAGTTGTGTGGCGGAACAGGACGATGCTTAAACAGGTTCTTCACAACAGGCCGACGTGTGGGTGGGTTGTCAACGCCTAGAGAAGCACAAGCTCGCGAACGCCTGATCTTCGTTTGTGGCAACTTTCGGAGGAGAGTCTGCACACCTCAGCCAATAATGAACCCAGCTCGGAGGAGGACGTCCAGACGTGCTGCCAACAGGAAGACATCGGCTGCAGCATCTAACAACAGAGGTGGACGCAATGGCATCGGTCCGGCTCCCCCTCATGCCACTATCTTGCCCAGTGAAAGGGGGATCTTGCCGCCATCGCTCTTTTTGCAGCTGCAATCAGGCAACATCATGGTTCACCATGTTGCTGTCACAGAGGTATGACAGCATATTTATCTCATTCTTCTGTGATTCATGATATTGCGAAGATCACTGCTGATCACTGCTGCACAGCATGACACCTAAGCTTACTTCAAAGTAGTGTACATAAACACTGTTTCTAATGCAGGGCATAAACTCCCAAAGGCCTTCACTCAAAAGAAGGGGAGCTTCCCAGCTGTATGATGAACTGCCGCAGTCGGGCCAAACCATAGTCCTCACCTCATCTTTTCCAGCCGTACGTACTTTTACGTTTTAAATGCGAAGCAGCTCTTTGGCTCACGTTGTGTAACGCCATATGTACGTGCGTCCATACAAAGGCACTACAACGCGTTCCCGTCGCCAACCTGGGGCTGTGCCAAGTAGGTCACGTTTTAGCTGCGCATTGACGTCATGCTGCATTTGCAGGTGCGCGCTGACGTCACTCTGTCCCTCACCCGTATCACGCTCTCCACCACACCTGCAGCAGTTGCCGTTTCCCCCACCCGCTCGCAGCACACTTCCTTTCCACCACTCGCAACCTTCGACTGCACATAGAGTGAAAACACTCTTTCGGTTCGATTGTCTGCAATGAAACTTAAGGAAACGTAGTGTTCCTCGATGCGCACGTCCCCATCCGCTGCCTCGGAGGGTGGAGACAACCGCGTCGTCTGCTACGGCGTCCGCCATTACGATGCCCTTCCGCAAGCCACCTATAATCACGATGACCAGCCAACGAGTGTCGGGTGGCTTCATACCAGGGGAGCAGCCACAAATGTTTTTCGTGGGGGGGCACACAGACCTGACGGGGGGTGGGGCACAGGCATCAGCTTTCTTCTGTGACGTCACTATCGGCGGTAGTTTAAACAGATGGCGTACATGTATATTAGGTCGTGCGATTCCCCCTCTCCTTATGCGTATGGTTGCGAAGAGAGTAAGTAAAAGTACTCAAAGAATGATTGATCGACATGTGGGGTTTAACGTCCCAAAAAACACGGTATAATTATGAGAGACGACGTAGTGGAGGGCTCCACAAATGTAGGCCATCTGAGGTTCTTCAACGTGTACCCAAATCTGAGCACATGGGCCTACAGCATTTTCGCCTCCATCGGAAATGCAGCCTCTGCAGCCGGTCTTCAATCCCGAGACCTGCGCGTCAGCAGCCGATTACGTTCACCGCTAGACCACGGAGGCACGGCAGTACTGTAAGAAATACTTTAAAATACACTAAACGACAGGTAGAGTGACCGTTTGGAGCAACCGTCTCTCGTGGCACCATTTAATGAACTAGTCTACCAAAACGCGTTACATTATTTCGATGACGCATCCCGTCGGAGAAGACATCCGTTAATCAGTAATCTCTGTTAAGCGTATATGGCGTAGTGCTAGTCGGGGTGAAGTGCGTTTCGCAGGTCAACGAGGGGTCCGCTTACAACAAAGAATGAGAGGTATAGGCAGCATGCTTTTGTACATTCATAATTACAGTTTAGTGTTGCTTAATTTGCTGAGCTAATTTATTACTGCCGCAGTCTGTGACTTCATACTTATGGGAATCTTGTGTATGTTAATCTCTGGTTGTCAAGCAGCCCTGACGCAGTGATAGCTTTTATTCAACATTTTTTCTTTTTGCTTTGATGCTCACATCCAAGCATGATTGCGATACGTAATAAGTATTTTTTTGTAAGATATGCTGCGCGTTGGCAAGTTGGCAACACAATTTTGCACACGTTAATTTTTGGGCAGACTTTCAGTTGCACTGTGACTTTTTATAGCACTGAAGTATTCCAATCGTAGAGGTTTTAGTTTGCAACCTGCGAGGGCAAGGTATTCATTGATGGGAAATGTTCACTTGGTCTCAATCAAAAGTTCACGTGTGACCGAACTATACCTACTCACATAAAACTAACTTGGTGGCTGCTTATATGCGGCAAAACACTTGAATAGGCGCAAAAAACGCGGAATGTTCTCGTTTTTTTCGTAGCTTCTGTCACTCGTCTTCCTGAAACGATAGCTTTGTGGCAAGGTGTCTTCCGTTGGTTGTAAGCGTGCAGCCGACCTTTACTTTTACGTCAACATATTCAGGACTGTACAAAATATTTCATCACGCTTCATATGTGCATTCATGTTCCCAGCACTTACACCGGCGTGAACAGCAGCATCCTCAAACAACACAAAATTTTTAGTGATCGGTTCAACAGTGATGCAGAAATGAACTCCATAGTTGTTAGAGCATAATGCACCATAATACATTTCGCAGAACACGCGAACTCCGACGATAACTGCCAGCGCATGCAACACGAGTTTACGTATACGCTTTACTGTCCATGCCTGTTGGTTGTCAGTTTCGGGTGTTCTGATGCGAGTCACTGGACTTTCACTGCTGCCATCAAATCCTTCGCGTTCCTTCACGTTTGTGGTATTTCATTACAACACGACAAACTACCAACCTTCCGTAAGGGTGCAATTGCAAACGTGAGACATTTCGCACGCAGAGTAAGATACTGGGTGAGCGCGACCTTACCGGCACCTGAAGGGAAGCGGAGGAAATGTATACCCTCAAATCTTCCCGCTAGGCAAAAAACGTGCGCTGGTGTTAAAGGCAGAAGTTTATCAGCCGACATGTATCGTTGCTACAGTTCTCGTTTCTCGCAATCAGGGTCACTGCCCGTACTTTGCTGAGCGCGTTGCTTCCTAGCAATGCGAAGCCACCCCCTTGAAATACACTGCCTACACGCATTGCCCGGTAGCTCGTGTCCTTGATTGATAGGCGCAAATCTATGAGACTCGCTGGTCACGCCGAAACGCCGTAAGGTATAACGCTTGATTATTTCCCGAAAAGCAACGGTGCTTTCAGTACACACTTGACCACTGACGAAACGTAGGCTGCCGCTTGTCACAGGTAGGCATCTTCATTGAAGTATACGTGCCATTGGCTAGCGTTGAAGAGCACTTTTGGCTTTCAGTATTTCTGACCTTCTATCTGACCTTCTATGTTTATTAGACCAGTTAAATTTGCGATTTAAAAGGCATCGGCACACTTTAAGATGCTTTCATCGCTTTTGCGACAGAATATTTGCGAATCTGCCACTCTTCCTCCTGCCGGGAAGTTTACTGACGTGTACTCGAACATTATCGCAACTTGCAAGGGGAGTTAGCAGTATGGGCTGCGAAATGGAAGCGAAAGAAGCGAGAAACGCTGAGCATGTATGTGATGCAAGCGGTTGGCAATTGCCCAGAGGTATTCTTCCCAAACGTGTGCCATCTTCTAAAGATTCTCGAAACTCTGCCAGTGAGCATAGCTGAAGCAGAACGCTTTTTTAGATGCGGAAGCATCTTATACTCGCGCCTTGTAGTGCGCCGTCCGCGCCGTCCGCACCGCTTCTCGAACATTCGACAGCTGACGCGCGCGCATGCGCCGTCGCGCCGTCGCCCACCATCTGTGCCACGCGCGCTTCTCCTTCGAGAACATTCGACAGCTGACAGCGCATGCGCCGTCGCGCCGTCGCCATCTGTGCCGCGCGCGCGCTTCTCCTTCGAGAACATTCGACAGCTGACAGTGCATGCGCCGTCGCGCTGTATATATAATCAAGGTCGGCGCTCGCTCGCTCAGTTGCCGCTCGTCGGTTGGTTTGTACGGCGCGTCGACGTCCACGGTCGCGGTGAAATGAATTCCATCGAATCCACAAACACAATGATCGACGTCCCTTCGACCAGCGCCGCCCTTTCGCATACGTGTGTACGTGTTCACTCATTTAAGACCCCCTCCTACAACCACGTTAACCAGTTTAGCCATCGACCCAAGCAAATCGCAATTTAACACCCCATTTCACAACCACGTTAACCAATTTAGCCATCGACCCAAGTAAGTCGCACTTTAACACCCCGTTAACCAATTATATGCTCCGCATCCTCCTCAGTGTTCCCCCGAGGGAAGCTGCGGGCAATCTTTTTCATCACTGAGACACCTAAATTTGTACCTGAGAGCTATTACAACAATTTAAAGATTGTTTGGCATCGCTCTCTGATGCCAAACAATATATATATATATATATATATATGAGTGTGTGCACGTGTGTGCGTGCGTGCATGAGTGTTTAGATGTTAGCAGAACGTGCGAAAGTTCAATAGCGTTGATATTGCCTGGCTTGAGTATATCTTAGGACACGTACGAAGAGTCGTACTGTAATATGCTTGAACGTGGCCTCTCATACCGTAGAACTGTGTCAGGATTTTTTCATCAAAACGAACCTCTGCTTATTCAAAATTATCGTAGTGATCGACACCGGCGAGATCTGTTTCGGTGGGTACAAGTATGACCACCACTGAAGCATTATTCCGTCGCCAAGCCAACTTAAATCAGTCGCCGCCGAGATTCCTGCCCAAAATCTCATAGAGTGCTAAGCATTGATTAATAACATGAAATGTTTTTTCGTATGCAGGCATTATTCATTGTAAAGGCGTCGAGGAATGATATATTGATAGTAGCAGTGCTTACGTTTTTTTAATCATGTCAGCGCGAAGCGACTAAAAAATAAGTTGGCTAAGTTGTAGGTAGGGGGGGTGGCTAGACGAAAAATTTTGAGCAGAGTTTGAACTCCCCAGACACCCCCTTTGGCTACACCACTGCCTCATACTGAGTTTGTTGTGTCAAAACGTGTGGTACTCAAACAACATGACAGAAATACAAAGTTGTCGCTTCGGTGGTGAGAAGGTTTTAGACTTCTACTCTCTCATCTTTATTTATCAAGCGACCTTAGCCGTTGGAGTTTCTGGCAGCAGAAAACTACCTTCTCCGCCAGCTGCGATAACACCTTCAATTAACATTTTCTTGGACTAGTCGGTAACTATCGCACACTGGCCAGAAAGAGCTGCATTGCTCACACTGCCCCGTCTCAAATTTAGGGGCACACCGCCGCGGTGGTCTAGTGGCTAAGGTACTCGGCTGCTGACCCACAGGTCGCGGAATCGAATACCGGCTGCGGCGACTGCATTTTCGGTGGAGGCGAAAAGGCTGAAGGCACGTGTGCTCAGATTTGGGTGCACGTTGAAGAACCCCAGGTGGTCAAAATTTCCGGGGCCCTCCACTGCGGCGTCTCTCATAATTATATGGTGGTTTTGGGACGTTAAACCCCACATATCAATCGATCAATCAATCAATCAATCAAAGTTAGGGGCACGCAAAATATAGACGCATCCGTGCGTCCCCCAGGTATTCCGGCCACAATCCTCCGACAGATGCAGGGCGTGAGACGTGCGCGTCGCGTTCCATTTTCACCAACGCCATCTCAAGGTTGCTTTTTTTACTCGCTAAGCTATAAATTCTGGTGCTGTAGCCTGCAGTCAGACGGGAAAACTCGACTTAACGGTGCCAAAGGTTTCAGATGTTCAACGCACGTACCCTAGTCTCATGACTTTTCATTGTGTGTTTTGTAAGTGTTGTATTCTGTGTTGTGTATCATCTCTCAAACTTCTCGCAGTGTGTCTTACACACTAAGAAATACTTCAAAGTATTCTGCTTCACTTTGTTTGGCAAGGAAAATGAGCCTATTAGGTGGCTCGTAGACACATTGGTGAGGCTGTGACAGGCGTGTTTATTCCGCAATGTTTCGAAAAAGTCAATACAATGCACCCTTCGCCACTAAAACCAAAAACAACGTACAAACAGTCACAAAACCTGGACAACTATGTTCATCTAGCGGATAATATACCAAGGAAGAGGCGAACACTAAATGCTATGAAACATTCTCAAATGATTCATAGAATATGACAGTGCTTTAGCATTTAGCCCCGCGTTCTTGCGGTGCGCGGTCATCCCCGACATAGAGTACATGGTTGAAGGAATCACGATTTTGGCAGAAGAAGGGTTGGACGGCTCTTGGCAGCCATCGCACGGTTTTCGCGCCCAGGAGAAGCGATGCCTCGTGCTACGCCAGGCGACGCCGCACCTGAACGACGCCCAGCAAGCGACGCCCCCACTTAACGGCCTGAAACCGCGCCCGCCGCCCGCGCGAAGACGCGGTCCACTACCTAGGATGCCACCCAACGCCACAAACATCGTGGGACGGCCAAAGGTGCCCTTTGTCCTTACGAAGCTGCCGCCATGCCAACTGTACGAAGCCCTGCTGAAGGCTGCGTTGTTACCGAACCAGCCAACAGCGTCCCGCGACAAAGTGCGGGTTCACCTCACAAATAACACCTTCACCCTCATTGCTCCTGAATCGTTCCAAGCACGAGCCTACCTTCGCATTACGCCACTGCAGATCGGAGCCCGGACCACCGAGTTTCATGTTTACGCCACACCGCCCAATCATGCATTTCGTAGCAACATGTTCAACGCCAATGACAGCTTTAATGATGCGGAAATCTTGAAGGACTTGCAATTGAGCTACCCAGCCATGTCTGTTGTAGATGCCCACCGCATGAAAGAGATCAACTAGATACTCGTCGCCATGATAGAAGACTGTTTGCCCAGATGGATCGTCTTCATTTGCCTCCACCCCTTCTACTCAAGAGTAGAAGCATGCTTTAACTACCGCAAGGTGGGTCACTAAATTGACGTTTGCCCCCATTCAACCAGAACGCAACCACTGTGCGCATTGTGACGAGGACCGCACACCGACCCCATAGGGTACCCAACTGACATGCCGCGCCCACTTCGTTTGTAAGGGCGGTCACGCAACGAACAGGTCAAAATGCAAATGCCGTTTCGTTAAGAATTATACCCCGTCCGGCAATGCATCGGCGCAAGCATCTGACGACCCCCGCAGCAGCCATCGACCTTTCGCAACAATCACTCACCGTCCCAAGAGTAGCCATACCCGTCTCTCAGCCAGCTGCAGCAGCAGGAACAGACACTCCGCTCTGAATCCCGCACCAGTGGCCGGACCTGGTCGAGGCCCTGGTCCAAGTCACAGTCCAAGTATCGATTACGTTCTACTAGCCCCCTCAACTTGATGTCGTCACCTCTCTCCTCCTCCCCTGGTTCGTCCAAGGGATCGTTACGGTCTTCGTCTGTCTCTGGTCCGAAAAAGCTTGCCTGGGCCCAAAGACGCCCAGAGTCACCCGAAGCATCACCGATGTCGTCGCAAGATCCACAGGTGAGAGAGTTGGTCAGGAAGAACTCCTCACTTAAGGCAGATCTTTGTTTGCAGCAGTCTCAGCTCTCTAAATTAATGTCCCAGTTAAGAAATCTTGCACAATGTATCCATTCACTGGAAGCAAAGTACATAAAGCCTTTGCGCAATCAGTCACGACCACGACGCAACCGATGGAGACTGTCTCCTCCCCATCCCAGCCACAATCGCAGCCCGCGGGTAAGCGCAAAGCAAACACCTCCACCGTGCCGCTTCATACCGAAGCCGACGTCACTTCGGTGGTCTCTAAAGCAGTACATGCGGCTCTCATGACCTCAGACGTGAAATTCGAAGTCCGTTTGAACACTCTGCAACATGCCATTGCAGACACGAACACTTTACTGAACACTCTGCAGAGTAAACGGAGGCCACTAATAGTTCACTGCATGCTCTACAGAGACCACAACCGCAAAAATCCATGGACGCCTAGATCGCCGCGAGCATCCGCCCGCATTTGTTCGACCTGTCACGCGCACAGGCGGGCCCCAAACTTTCAACGGCTCAATCATGGCGTGTCCCCACACTAACCATATGCAGTGGAACTGCAGTAGGCACCACAAGAAACAGATCCAGTAGCAGCAGCTCGTATATAAACTTGAAGCTGATTTTCAGGCAATGGAATTGGCCCCCGATGCTATCGCATTGCAGGAGACGTCTACTCACTCCCCCTTCCCATCACCTTGGTACTCACCGGGTATGCCTAACATCACCCTTGGTAAGCACGCTTCTCCCTGCACATCCACGCTCGTTCACAACAGCCTCACAGCTGTACAGCACGAATGAAATGCTGCGGGAATTCAGCATATGTTCGAAGAGATTCTACCACGCAAGCGAACAGGGTAATCGCTCTTCTTCCTGAGTGTGTAAAATTACACCGTGAGAAAGCGGCAGCCTTTTCCCGACTTTAAATGCATTCGCATTTAAAATAAACATTTTCCAGGCAGCCAGTGATTCGTCAGTCAAAGCGCTTTTGGCCTCACCAAACCTATCATCGGGTTGCTGCAGGCGAAGGCAATGATTTCATAAGAAAGAAGTGAAAAAGTGGTGGTTTCCTTCTAAAACAGAGGGACAGTGAGAAAATAATCTTTGACAATTAGCTGACGCAATGCGTGATTTCAATATGGTGTTACAAAGACAAATACTTGAAGGCACCGGTAGCAGCAAGCGTATACGTAGGCGCACATCTCGCGGAATTGCTGCTTGTGTACAACAAATGATTAAAAACAACGCATTTTGTGCCATCCGAAACGAACGAGTAGAATACGCTTGTAAACAGCATGTAAATGAACCTGTATTGCACCCGATGCACTGGTGATGGCGATTCAGCCCGATCGGGCTCTAATTTTTTTAGTGATTGGCGTCCTCCTGCAGCTAGCGTAAGGGAGTACGCTTATCAGTGGATACGCTTATCAGTGGATATGAAATTCGATAAAAACAGCTACATCGGCACTCGCTTTTAACCGCGTATTGCCACGATCTGCGCTATGCTCAGGCAGCATGCAGAAACATTAGTGATTCATGGATATTTCGCAGCCATGAGTGTTACGTTGTTAATGCAGTCAGTATCGTACTTCACAGCGGGCAAGGGGCACTCGATGAGTCAGTATCGCGAGAAAAAAAAGAGCCAGACGAGTGCAGCTCTTCTCACAGCTGTGATAAGTGCTCTTAACTGCGCTGAAAATTGCGCAAAAGTACTTTGACTCATATATTGCAGTTCTGTTGTTTATAATACCATCGCTTTTTCTAAACTCTGCCCAGTACTACAGTGAGGATGTGTTAAAATACAAACGGTATATTAACTGCGCTAGAAGCAAGCGACTGTCGTGTGAAATAGCTGATGTAGATTATGCGTACTGATACCTTTACACACGTGTTTTCCCCATAGGTGCTCATGCACGCACTGCGTGCAAATGGGGAAAAAGGAGTGCTGCTGCTGCCTCGAAATTCGGCAGATTCACGACTGCCACAGCGCATTTCATCTCGTAGGTTTGAAGTATTTTCTTTACCTGCAGCGTTCCCTATGCCGCGCAGTAACTCGGCATCATCAAGTGTTCACTTGAACCTTGCACAAACACAACTAGGGAATGTCGAATTGCGAAAATCTCTACTCAGAAGAAGAGAACGGTGCTATGGCGAGGAATCTCTACGAACTGGCAGAACTGACGCTTCGCCAGGTAGCAGATCGCAGCAGAAACAAGGCACAAACACGAAGTAAACATGCTCAGCTTACTGACGGCCCGGCGCAAAGTTGCCTGCCGGGCGGCGGCTAGACCCTGACGATGACGTCACCTCTCCACGTGTACATCTCTCCCGTGCTACGCCCCTGCACGCGCGTGTTTCGGGGCAGTGTTCCCTCGTTCAAAGTTTGGTCGCTTATAACGCGGTTGTTTTATCGAACATCGCGAAAAAAACCTACGTAGTTCCATTGTGAGAGAACACAGATACCAAACTCGCAATAAATTAGCAAATTAAAAACTTCTTCATTGTCCATTTAACAAAACCCAACCCGCCTCCGATGTCCTTGCGTTTTAAACGAACGTTTACTCGAGTAAACGCTGCACCAAGTTTCAACTGAAACCGTTCTTCCAGTTGTTCTGCCGCGGCCTCACCGGTCTCTACCGGAAATCATCGTCCCGTGTGGAGAGACATTCCAGAGCAGCTTCAACTACAGAGGTGGTGCAGTGAGTTTTGCTGGGCCATCGGCTTGCGGACCAAGAACCCTTTAGACACGCCTGACCGATAGACTGCCCGAAGGACGAGAATGGCCGGAGCTGCCGCCTCCTCTGCGTTGCTCGGGTACTAGGGTAACATCAGACAATGGGTCGCGCAGCTGGACTTGAGCACCAAGAACGTTTTCCACATTCCTGGATTAATGGCCGTGCTTTGGTGCATTCCTGTCTTCGGGGCCTGCGAGGAGCTAACAGCGCGGTAAGAGTCAACCTGGAATCTTGCCAGTAGGAGTCTACTCTACGGGAGGAATTCCAGGTCAGTGAACTGATCCAGGGGTGCCGTATTGCTCCTCCCTGTGCAACAAGGTGTGCGTGCCTTTGCACTTTCCTAGGAGTAGGTTCGACTTACTCTTCGGGTCAGAGTGGAGGAGGACAATCCTATTGGAGGGACCAGGACGTATTCCCTCAAAGGGAATCTTAAGAAGACGGAGGGTATAGAACGCGAGCGCCGACACGCTTGGGTGTGCTTCATCTGCTTCATGTCCTGACGCTCGGATGGCTTCAGTCAGGACCATGCTACGCAATGCCGCCACAGTCATGGACGTAGTGGGATGTCGCGACACTTCATTTCTAACACAGCCCCCGCGCGATGCCCGATTCAACCGGGTCAACGCTGTGCGCACCACTGCTGCTTCGCACCACATTAAGGGTTCCTTTCGGGTAGACGGTCCATTTTCTCTTGGTTATGTAGTGTATGTTGTCGTCCTGTAGTGGTTGTAGTGCCCTTTCACCAAGCGACAATTTTGCGAAGAGATATACAGCCTATAGAAGTGTCTCTTTCGATTGCAGCAAGGTGCGTGTCCAGCCTCAAGTGTCAAATGTGCCCAGCAGCAGTTTGGCTTTGGTGGGCAGCCGCTAGGCTCCGGTTTGCCGCAGCCTGTGAACACCACTGCGCTGCAGCCGCCAAACATCGTTTTGCCACAGCCACCTAATGCCAGTTTGCTGCAGCCATCCGGGCCCTTCTTACCGCAGCTAGTCTGCGCTACTTTGCAACAGCCACCCAAGGCTGTTTCATTGCAGCCATCAAACACCGTTTCTGCGCAGCCACCTAGCGTCGTGTCACAATGTCCAGTCGTTCCAGAGGTACGTTTCATATCATTATCTCCACAGTCTCCTTGCGCGTTGGTGACTCACCCGCATTAATGCTTCGCTAGCCATCAAGTCCTGTTTTCTGCAAAGAAGTGCGCCACATCAGTGCCTTCTCTCTGATGCATGGCAGTTCAATCGTTATTCCCGTCTCTCCTATATATGGTCACACAATGTTTTTCCCTCTGTTTAAGACTTCCTTTGCCATGTCAATTCGCCAACAGCACTGTCGAAACGTACAAACAAGATAAAAATTGGCAGATACCAAGTACAGTAGAAATCAATGATATGCGAAGCACGGATGGAGGTTAAATTGTCACATTAAAATCAGCACAACGTTACGAGGCGGACGTAAATTAAGCCATGCATGAATTCCATGTCATGTATATTATGTTTGGGCGGGTCATTTACCTTCGTCTTTCGTTCGCATCACGTAATGGGAAATTCGGTATATGTAAAGCTATCGAAACGGCTGCGAGTGCATCGTGAGCGTGGCACGTATAGTCTTGTTCTTACACGACACGCATATCATAATAATTATGTTTGGACAAGTCACATATCTTCGTTATCCATTCATTATTCATTTACATATACCGAATTCGTTATTTGTAAAGCTGGTGAAACGACATGAGCGCACCGTGAGCGTGGCGTGAATACTCATGGCTTACATGAAATGCATGTCATTATTTCCATGGCAGGGTCTGTCGCTTGTGTTTGGCATGCAGTCGTATCATACCATATCAGTTTTGCAATATGTCATCTGAACTAAACCACTGCAAAAGCAACAAGGCCACGAAGAGTAAATCATTACATTCATGACATACATGTGACGATTTTCATGTTATGACTTGTCACTTATTCTCGTCATACACTCATGCTGTGCCCTACCAAATTTGGTATAGATATAATTATCGAAACGGCCAGGAGAGCCAAAGTCGTAGACAGACAGACAGACAGACAGACAGACAGACAGGCAGACAGACAGACAGACAGGCAGACAGACAGAGACAGACAGAGACAGACAGACAGACAGACAGACAGACAGACAGACAGACAGACAGACAGACAGATAGACAGACAGACAGACAGACAGAAAGATAGATAGATAGATTGTGACAGGCAGATAGATAGATAGATTGTGACAGACAGATAGATAGATAGATAGATAGATAGATAGATAGATAGATAGATAGATAGATAGTGTCCGAATATTTGCTGTTGTTGCAGTCATGTTTCGATGGAGGCGATGGGCTTGAGGCCCGTATACACTGTGCAAAGTCGGTGCACATGAAGAACCACCAGATGGTGAAATTTCCAGAGCCCTCCAGTATGGCACCATTCATAAGCATTTCAGGATTTTCCTATTGACATAGGTTAGTTATTCCTATTGACCTACGTAAATGCTACAAGGCTATCACACATAAATGCAGATAGTCGTTCGCATATACTATTGTCACGTAAGAGTGAGGGGGAAGGTTCACCAGGTTGATAAAACACCTGCCGAACCCTTGTCAAAAACTTTTAAAAGGCTGGAAAATAATTTTAAGTGTCATTCATTCTTTGAAGCAAAAACGGAAAAATGCTGATTCGGGCGCAAAGCCGTCATTTCACGCGACTTGCCCCATATGACTGATGAGAAAACATTGCGCCCTTTATTTGCTTGGGCGTCCTTCGTATTTTGATGCCACATTTACAGACACTGAGAACTGCGCTTTCTTATTAAATTCGTGAATGGCTGATAGGGAACCGCTTGCTTACGATTGACATCACGCGGGGTTCTTTTGGGGTGGGGGCGGTGATTCATTATTTGAAGGCATCAATTTCTTGACAGATGTTCCAAATCACAAGAACCTGTACATCAAATGTGTAGGTGCACTCGGAAGGGCGTAATGGTGTTAAAATAGCCGCAAAAATTCAGTTGTTTGATACAATGGGCACGACAGCTTTTAACGAGTACAATATACTACAAAGCTATAGTTACGAATAAAATGAGAACTGAACCATCTATGACGAAATTCATTCGAACAATTAGGCTAGACAGCAGCTTTCAACACTATGTAGGTCAACTGTTTTCTTGAAAATTAAGTAAAAGGAGGCCACAGTGCACTTTTGTTCGCCCATGAAAAACATTTATTCGCTCTTTCACGTAGTTTATTTACGTACAGACCTACTGGAAGGCCGAGGAACGCCAGAAGAGTGAGGAACGTCAACAGGCCGAAAATACAAAACAAGCGCAAGCTCGGGTAGTGCGTATGCACCAACGCTGTGGCTTGCCGATTCTTGCTGCTTCGTTATCGTTCGCATTGTTCCCTACATTGGCCCCCGGTGAATAGCGTAGCCAACCTGGCGATTTAAGGCGTAGTCACTATAGCGGGGTTGTAATATGTCTTCAGGCGACTCACATGCACAATTTCTCGGCCACGACGGCGTAAGTCATGAGACTGTGTCAAAGGCTGATCTCATAATTGACTAATGACGTACGGGCGAGAATGTGGTAGGGCACGTGGTATCAAGCCAGTAATTTCGACGAAAGGCCAGGAGTGCTCGGTGGAATCCAGAGCCAAACGAGATTACAAGTCGTGAAAGTAGAGAGATGTCGGTTGGTGTCATGCCGTAGCTTCTGGTGGCCTTGGTCCTCGGTTGTCAGTGAACGGGCCAATCGTCTGCAATCTTCTGCGTACCTCCAACATCAGAAATTGCAGTGTACTCAGAGGAATCGGGCGTGTATGGGAGAATACTGTCCAGCGTGCACGATGGTTCGCGTCCATACAACAGAAAGAAAGAGGAAAAACCCTGTTGTCGCGTGCGTAGCGTTGTTATACGAATACGTGACAAATGGAAGGACAGTGTCCCAATTTGTCTGGTCTGAAGCTGTGTACATCGTCAACATATCACCGAGAGTGCGATTAAATCGTTCTGTGAGGCCATTCCCCTGCGGGTGATATGCTGATTGATTGATTGATTGATATGTGGGGTTTAACGTCCCAAAACCACCATTTGATTATGAGAGACGCCGTAGTGGAGGGCTCCGGAAATTTTGACCACCTGGGGTTCTTTAACGTGCACCCAAATCTGAGTACACGGGCCTACAACATGCGGGTGATATGCTGTCGTCATGCGATGAACCATGTTGCACTGAGCGAGCAAGGCTTCAATGGCGTGAGACAAGAAAACACACCCCCGGTCGCTCAAAAACTTCGCGGGAGCACCATGGCGAAGAACAAAGTTGCACAAGATGAAAAATGCAACTTCCCCCGCGGTTGCTGCGGGACTAACTGCCGTCTCCCAGTAACGCGTGAGGTGGTCCACGCCGACAATTATCCACCTATTTCGAGAAGACGACGTGGGAAGTGGTCCGTATAAGTCGATACCGACGCGGTCGAATGGACGCGCTGGACAAGGCAGAGGCTGAAGTGTACCGGCAGGGCGTTGAAGTGGGGCTTTACGTCGCTGGCATGCAGTACAAGCACGTACGTACTGGCGAACAAATGTGTGCATGCCGCGCCAGTAGTAGCGCTGACGTGGACGGTTGTACGTTTTGAGAGCGCTGGCGTGAGCGCTTTGCGGGTCATTGTGGAAGGCTGTAGAGATTTCCGAAAGCATGTGGTTGGGTATCACTAAGAGCCACCTCCGACCTTCAGACATGTATTTCCGCCGATAGAGGAGGTCGTCTCGAATAGCGAAATGTGTGGCTTGACGGCGGATAGTTCTTGAGACCCAATTAGCTGACGGATCAGTCAGAAAGGCGAGGAGCTGGGAAATCCACACATCATTGCATTGTACCGATGCCATGTCTGTGAAGTGGATTGGTGTTATGACAGCTAAAGAAGCTGACGAGGAGGTTGGGTCAGCCGGTAGTGGCGAGGGGGATAGCAGCGTCGGAGTGCTTGCGGCCGGATCGGTATACTACACGAATGTCGCATTCCTGTAGGCGAAGCGCCCAACGACCATGGCGCCCCGACGGGTCTTTGAGCGATGATAGCCAGCATAGAGCGTGGTGGTCCGTGATGACTTCGAAAGGGCGGCCATAAAGGTATGGGTGGAACTTCGTCAAAGGCCAGACAATTGCGAGGCACTCTTTCTCCATGACGGAATAATTACGCTCGGCTTTCTTGAGGGTTCGACTCGCGTAAGCGACCACGTATTCTTGGTATCCTGGTTTTCGTTGAGCCAATACAGCACCAAGACCTACACCACTAGCATCGGTGTGGACCTCCGTAGGCGCATCGGGGTCAAAATGACGTAGTATTGGAGGTGATGATAATAACTGCCGAAGCACGGTGAAGGATTCGTCGCACTCTTTTGACCAAGAAGAAATGCCATTGGAAGTTGTCAACAGGTTGGTAAGAGGCGCGATGTTGGAAGAGAAGTTGCACACAATCGACGAAAGTATGAGCACAGGCCGCCAAAACTTCGAAGCGTCTTGATGGAATTGGGCTTCGGATAGTCGACCATGGCGCGGAGTTTTGCTGGATCCGGGAGAACACCCTCTTTGTAAAAGACGTGACATAATGTAGTGAGCTGACGTGCGGCAAAATGGCACTTCTTGATGTTAAGTTGAAGGCCAGCAGAGGTGAGACACGTGAGAATAGCACGAAGACGAACAAGGTGAGTCGAAAAGTCGCTAGAAAAAAACGACGATGTCGTCTAGGTAGCAGAGGCACGTGTTCCACTTGTAGCCGCGAAGTATGGTGTCCATCATCCATTCGAAGGTAGCTGGGGCGTTGCAGAGTCCAAACGGCATGACGTTAAACTCATACAGCCCATCAGGTGTTACAAATGCAGTCTTAGATCGGTCAGGATCAGCCATTGGAACTTGCCAATATCCTGAGCGTAAATCCAAATAGGAGAAATATTCTGCTTCTTGCAAGCAATCGAGAGCATCGTCGTTGTGTGGCAACGGGTACACATCCTTCCGAGTTATCTTATTGAGCCGGCGGTAGTCGACACAGAATCGGATAGACCCATCCTTCATGCGCACAAGTACAACAGGGGACGACCAAGGGCTCTGCGATGGCTGGATGACACCACGCTTGAGCATATCGTTGACTTGTGCGTTGATAATACGGCGCTCTTCCGCTGAAACTTGATATGGTCGTTGGAGTAAGGGAGCATGAGTACCGGTGTCAATGTGATGCGTGATGTTCGCTGTGCGACCCAAAGATGGTTTAGCGCAATCGAAGGCAGAACGGAACTCTCGAAGAAGGGACAAGAGTTCGCTTCTTTGTGTCGGCAATAGCTCAGCGGCAACAGATGGCTGGAATGAGTTTGGCGTGGGCAGTGTGGCCACAAGTGGCGTCATAGGATTGAGCTGGAGGTGAGGTGGGTGTTCGGCAAACTCCAGAGGGCGCAAGAGGGGAACGTCTTGTATGTTACCCAAACATTCTCCGCGAAGTAAGGTAACTGGCGACGATAGCGAGTTCGCAACGAGCATGATGGTAGCACCGGATTCCACGGTGAGTATGGCAAAGGGCAGATGTAGGCTACGGTGGCGGGTAAATACGTCAGACGGAGTGAACAAAACAGTTCCGGCAGGAGCGGCTGCACATGCCAGGGCTACAAGGGTGGATGTTCTCGGTGCTCTTTCCGTAAGTGCAACAACGACAGCTTTGTATGCTTCAAAAAGAGAATCTACCAAACAAGAGGTTGGTGGCGGTGTAAGGGCAACTTCTGCACGTGAGCAATCTATGATGACCTGATGACGCGAAAGAAAGTCCCATCCAAGAATGACTTCATGGGAGCATGTTGCCAGCACAAAAAAATCCAATGGCATAAAATTGACCTTGGATAATGACACATGCAGTGCACACAGCTGCAGGCTCTATGGACTGTGAGTTGGCCGTGCGGAGCATCAGGTCCGAACGAGGCGTCGTCCCCTTTTCAACTTGCGGCATAAGGTCTCACAGATTATGAAAACGGCGGCTCCTTTGTCGATAAGCGCTTGTGCGGTGGTCCCCTCAACATTGACGTCAATAACGTTTTGCGGCAAAAAATATGGATGCCTTAAGCAGTTCGAATCGTATGCAGCTGTTGCCTCCGTAGCTGGAGCGATCAGTTTCCCTCTTCCGTAGCAGGTCGGCGACGCATAGGGGACAGAGAGCGTCGTCAGGGCATTGGTGACCGATGGTTTGCGTAGGGTCGATGACCGTCAGTGGTGTACCTTGAGGGCGTCCTAGACGACGACGCCATTGGCCTGCCCACGGTGTCAACTGGAGGGGGATCTCTGCGACAGTGGCGGGCGACGTGTCCAGCGATACCACAGGTGAAACAGATGATGGGCCTATTATCCAGCGTCCTCCAAGCGTCTGAGCGACGGTAAAATTGAGCTGAAGATCTCGCGTAGGGATACGGCGCAGCAATTGCGGTTGTAGGCACGACATAGGGCGGCATAGCAGGTTGAGCATACGGCATACGCTGTTGCGTAGGCCGAGCAGCGACGGCGGCGTACGTGAGAGGCGTAGTGACAGGTAGTTGCTGATGCATCGGTGGAAGGGCCTCAGCGACTTGGGTACGAATGGCGTGTTGGAGGTCCGGTGCCAAAGCTTGCGCGGGCTCATGTGTCAGTGGCAGCAGTGACAGCTGGCGCTCTACCTCTTCGCGGACGAAGTCCTTGATTGTCGAAAGCAGCGGCTGCTTATCGGTAGGATATGGGCAGCTAGGTGCAAGTTTGCGAGCGTGTCTGGAGTCGTGAGGGCTTGACGAGCAATCGCGCGCTGCCTACGCAACTCATCAAAGCTCTGACAGAGGGAAACGAGCACAGAAATTTGGGGGGGGGGGGGGATTTCTCACGAACAACATCTGAAAGGCGCCGTCGTCAATGCCTTTCAAAATGTGCCTGGTTTTTTCTTCCACAGGCATGGTAAAGTTGACGCGGTTGCATAGATGCAACACATTTTCATTGTAGCCCGTGTAGGTCTCGCCTGGTTGCTGTGCACGGTGACGTAAACGGTGCTCGGCTTGAAGCTTGCGCGCCGCAGGTCGTCCAAAGATGTCCGTAATAGCAATTTTGAATGCCGACCTTGTAGGAATGTCAGCTGCGTGGTTATTAAACCACAGTTGCGCGGTGTCCACAAGGTAGAACGTGACGTATCCCACCTTACTTGGGTTGTCCCATTGGTTACTTGCACCGACTTTGTCGTACCTCGCCAACCAATCTTCGACGTCCGACTCAGTGGAGCCCGTGCAGATAGGAGGATCTCGTTGAGGATACACGGCGCCGCAAGTGACAAGGACGGTCGAAGGTCCCACCAGGAGAGGCGTCTTGGTGGCCATGTTCGTGTCACGTAGAGGGGCAAGCTTACGGGAGTGAAGTTCCAGGTTTGTACGGGAGTCCACATACCTCCACCAGATGTCACGTAGTTTGTTTACGTACAGACCTACTGGAAGGCCGAGGAACACCAGAAGAGCGAAGAACGTCAACAGGCCGAAAATTCAAAACAAGCGCAAGCTCGGTTTGCGCGTGTGCACCAACGCTGTGGCTTGCCGTTTCTTGCTGCTTCGTGGTCATTCGCATAGTTCCCTACAGCTCCAATAAAATTCTGCAAAAGTTCAAGGTGTATTAACGAGACAGCTCGGAGAAATGCCGGCTCAAATAAAGTTTGTTTGCTACACTTTGAATTATTTTGTTGTGGCATAAAGTTCTCTTCATTTATGAAGCTTCATTTACTAACCCTTTTCGACCCGCGTTTCCAACTGAGTTTAGGACATATAAAAATCCGCCTCACAAAAATTCGATTTTACCAATTTACCTGAAATCAGCAGCTTCACGTTGCTAATATTCATGATCTTCAGTACGAGATGAGCGGGCAGACAGCTCACCACCTTAAAATTACAAACAGAGAGTCAAGAAAAAAATTGACCTCGTATCTCCTTGTTACACTGCAAGTGTCGTCGAAAAACAATAGTCTTGCGTCTGAAGAGAGAGAACAAAACCTTTATTTCATGTTCCAGAAGGTGCTGCGTTAGAGTGCCTAGAGCGTGCAGCGGAGGCGAACGAGCGCATCAAGTCACGTCTCACGTGAGACTTGAGCGTTATCTAGTAGTTATCCTGAAAAACGGAGCGCGCAGCGTGCGCGCCCGTCTCTGAGGTGATAAGGCGTAGAAATCAAGGCGACGAGTAGGTGCCCCTACCATGTGGTCTTAGCAAAGGGTTGGAAATACTTACTTTTTCGTGCAAGCGATGCACTGTCAGTGCAGCGTGATAAACGCTACGGTCCTTAGAATAACTTATGTATGCCTTTTCTAGTAAAAAGACACAGATGCAAAATATTGACGTATTGTTATGGTGCCTCAGATATGCTGAATATTTGCTTTTTAATTGACAATCACATAGGTATGAATGCTGAACCTTGAGAAATTTCGTGGGCGTTGCGGATAGGATCAGCCGTTTGGGGTATCTTCTGGTGCCTTTTAGGTATACCGTTAAGGGCAGACCAACAGTCAAATGTACAGACAGACAGACTGACTGACAGACCAAAATTTTTGCGTTGAAGGTCCCCAAGAAAGACTATCGTCTTTAAAACGAGGACAACGTGGGGCGAGCTTCTTTTTTAGTATGACAGAAGGCAGATCCTAGCTTTTATTTGATTTTTTAATCGCTAAATCTTTGTACAAGTACTAGGAATTCTTTGACAACACAGCAATAATACCGATGTTATTTTGTGAAATGGTGCCACTTTGGTGCTTCTCATAACAGGCTGAGGCATTTACAAGTGCCTATATGTATGTACATGTAAGCATAGCTACCCCCCCTTCACCCCTTCCATTTCTTAAATGAAAGTGTCGTCATAGGTTCAGGTCCAAGCAGTTCCGCACAATCACTATGGTAGGACATTCAAACGCCGCTGTTATTGTGCACAATAGTGAGAGCCAAACATCTGTCCATGTGCTAGCGTCTTGGCGCTTGATAGCGTACGATAAAGTCTAAGGATCAGTCAAATGCTCTCTTTCTACGACTTCTCCTCCCAGGTGTCCCACGAGGAGATAGCTCTTGAATACGTCAACGAGAAATTGAAAGAAGAGCTGCGCAATGAAATGGCTTCCTTCGACCGAGGCAATGCTACGAGGAAGAAGATGGACGTGTACAACAGAATTCTTCTTCTACAGAAGATTCTGGCAATGTGATTCCAAGGCTGCAGCATTATGTCCAGTCTTCTTAGTCGGCAACTGTACAGTGAACGAGTAAACAACTGTTGCGGCCCCAAATCAAGATAACGCCCCACGAACGCAACAATATGCTTTAACAAAGTAATATTGAATGATACCCTTTCAAGCATTCGAAAGGCTGCTATATTTTTTTATCATGCGTCACCGTGCCAGTTTCAGGTTATTGTTCATTGTAGCATGCCGGGTTTTTTTCAATAAGGACTTCATACTCATCAACGCGCCTTTCGGAGGAGGCATTTTTCAAGTGTCAAATAAGTACACAGCCATTGCAGCAGGCTCTGATTGGCTACATCTTCAGAACGTGCCTGCCATTAGTAAACCTCAGCTTTAATCACTGTCAAACTGTTGTATACAGAAATGGAAAGTGCGATAAGTGTACATCAACAGAATAATATCCCAGGTTTGACAAAACTGCTTTCTGTGGCATTCAGCAAGAGTCGGCATTTCTGAAGGGTGATTGCGTAAGCTTTCGTCGGTCAATGGAGATGTGGCACCCGGCACATTTCTTTTAAGGGTTAAGGGCCAAAGCACCGATCAATTGATCAGTGAAATTTGATATAAGGAAAACATCTAGCAAACTTTATGTGATTATCGACTACTAACTTTAAATGTTTGAACACGTCGGCATTTAGCAAGCTTCGCCGTGGCGTGCCTCAGTAATGCGAAACCTGGTCATCGTAACCCACTCTTGTCTTGCTGTTTTTCTATTGGAATGGCGACGCTGTTGTTAGTCGAGGCCGCCCCGTCCATTAATGTAGCGGTGACCACGTGGAAGCAGCTTGGTAAAAAGGGGAGGGTTGCGATATGCGGCGAGAGGCGTGGTTGGAGGATGTCAAATGCTGGAAGAGGAGTAAAACTTCGAGAAACGTGGTAATATGGGGTGAGTGTGAGGCTCACTGGGGTATAAACGAGCTCGTAATCCAGTGATCAGAAGTTCACGTTCTCAGAATGGCGAACATTTCTGGCTCTTCCAATAAAGACGTGTCACTGAGAGGCGACAGCGGATATGCTGTCGGCGATCCAACCACGCTGTTCATGCAACAGGCCGAAGCTAAGTGGATATAAAGAGAGGACATTCTCAGTGTCGTTTATAACCGTGATGCTGCTTAGAAAATCGTCGGTAACCTCGTACCAGAATACGCCAGGCATGCGCGGAAGCGCAGCACAGTCGCAGTGACAGCCTTTCCAAAATACTCATTGGGTAACTACGGCAAGAACGCTTCCTTGATGCCCACTAGGGCATTATTAATGAACTTTTGGGTAATAGGCCAGCATTCGATATGCTGTTTTTCGTCATCCTTCTTAGCAGCTTGGTATCCGCTAAACACTTGCAAGGAATTTTGTACCAATTGTTCATGCAGTGGCTGACGACGATGAGGAAGGATGGTTGAAATGAATATGCTCCACAGTTCATAATGGAACAAGAGCAAGCTTTTGTAATAAGTTGGAGCATTGGACAGCCTACTTGTTACGCTGTTCGCATTGTGCAATGACTGGTTGTTCTTTCCCTGTTTTAAAATGCTTTACAAGTCGTAATAACGCGATTGCTTTCCCGACATCTAGCCTGCCTAAGGCAAGTTTGCAATTGTCACAAGCACCAGCGTAGCTCATTCTTAGAATACTAGACTGGCACCTAGTGAATTCGGTTGCAAGCCCCACTGTGTCTTTTGTGCTAGGTTTGCCAACAAGTCATAAGTAGCGGTGTAGCTCGGAGGTTGAATTCTAGGCTACCACCAGCAAACCCGGTTTTCGAACCCCACTGTGTCTTTATGGCTGGTTTTTTTTAATGTCGGGCGATGTGGTTACAGACACTGGTGGCGGCGACGGCGGACAACTGCGCATGACCAGAGTTGTGATATCATAACAGAAACACTATCGTCACCATAAGAACGTATGCCGCAAACGTTGGGTACGTCCCACTACACATGCAACGTCAGTCCACTTCGTTACAAATGAAGAAGGCAACGGTTGCCTTAACAAACAGCTACGGGTCACAACAATTTGGACTGCCTGTCAGAAAACCATCGTCATGATAAATGGATACCTGCCACAGACATCGGGTAAGTCCTAGGCTCGTCTATTTTTTAGAGCAGGTGCTGGTGAGTCTCTCTACACACAACTACCACTAAAAAGGACGAAGGCAACAGTTAGCCCAACGGATCCCTGCGAAGTGATGGCCGTGAGGCGACAACCTTGAACACGCACAACGAGATAAAATAGGCACCGGAAATACTATAGAATATAGGCAACAGGAGAGACGCTGGCGGCTGCGAGAATACGCTGAAGGGGCGGGCGAGCTGCGCCAATGGCATCGTGACCATGTCGTTCCTGACTATCTGTAATTTAGTGGCACGTGACTACAGACAACGCTGTGCCTCGGGAAGTAGCGCCCTCAAACAGAATCAATGTGAGGTAGCAAGTCAATACGTACTTTTTGTGGGTGGGAACGTAGTCACGTGCTACTTTTTATATCATGGGATTTTTAATTGATAGGAAAAACAATGAGCTTGCAATTAGTACGTTGTAGAAATTGGCGCAGTTAGACGTCATTTGATTATGCCGACATATGCCACCCTGACAATTTAATAATTAGGGGAGTTTTTGCTGACCTAGAAAAATTATTAGGGCTAATTAAGTAAACCTTGGTAACGAAAACAATTGGCACTAGAGTAAACTGCAGGAACATCAAGAAGTAGGCGTGATTCGCGTAACGACGTCCCTATGTTTACAGAGGAAGCTGTCTGACTAGGAGAAACAAAAGACCCTTAGGTATCGGTGTCACGAGGGGTCTCCATCGGCTGTACTATCAGTTACGTCGTTCTCAGCGTCGTACCCAAGCACGCGCCCCATTGGCTGCGTTGTGAGTGACGTCATCCATCCCGACGCAGCCGTGGCGCTGAGCATGCGTGCATCAGTTTCTACTAAGTGCTTCCACACGGATAAGCTGTTGACAACTCTAGAAAGGTGCCGACAGTGTAAACGTGATGGAGCTCGCATTTGCAGGGCCAGTTGTGCACTCCGGGCACAAAAAAAAACAGGCCCGGGAGGCCGAATGCCTGCAGCGACTGCGTTCCGACGATACGGCAGCCTTCCTAGCTGCACTAAATCACGAGAGCGAATGCAAGCGCAGGTGGCGGGTAAATAATGCAAACCATGTAACGAAGTTAGGCCGTGGTGTCAAAACTTGCAACAACGCCGCGCCAAACAAGCGGCGTTGCGGGCCCAACAGCGTCAACGTGATGGTTGTGGCAGCACGTTCCCAGGGGAGAACGCCCAATTTCGGCGGGAGTTTCTCCAGTGGCACGCTGGCTTCGGCTGCGACGTTTGTGAGTGTCTGTGGTTCGAGAACAACCACTGCGATTGAGACGTTATGAAATGCATTTAACCGCTCATTACACTCCTTCATGACCATGATCACGCGAGGCACAATGTGGGGCACGTGAAATGAACACTGGTAAACCCAAGCCTCACGTGGGTCTAATCCCGTTAGAAAGTATGAACAAGTAACCAATAATTGTGAAAGGCTTCAAAGCAGCGTCGGGTTGAATCCTCTGCTAAATACCGAGGCCTCACGTTTCAGCTTTCGCTGGTTAACCATTTGTACGGAGTGCTTGGGCAGTCATTTTGATCGTGCTACGTTATACTTCAGGTATGTTGTATGTGTGCGTGTGTGTGTGTGTGAAATAGAGAGAAAGAGAGAGAGTGTGTGTTTGTGTGTGTACTTTCAACCTAGTCGTGTCAGTTCGACAAAGTCTTCATACAAAAGCGTGAACGTAAGCCCACCTTACACTGGTGTCCAGATGGTGCCATATTATCCGACGTGATTTAGCACTGATGTAAGAACAAAGACGTCAGTTTGTCGAAACAAATTGCAAGCTATACTGTGTTGATGTGTACGTACTAACTAACCAGCGATCATTGGTGATTTTGTTTTCTACGGGGTTGAGGTGCGCTTGACTATAGCTTGCTGAGCCATAAGTCGGCATACATGCTGTTTGTAACATTTGTGTGACAGGTGCTAGTCAACTCAGTAACCACAATTGTAGGTGCCGTGACAAGACGCTCGTATAGAAACTTTTTCATAAACAATTCCAAGTCATGTTACACAAACTCAACAATGATTCGTCATCGGGTGCGGACGTCAACACTCAAAATTCAGAATTAAAAAAATGTTAACATGAAAGTGTTTTATGCCAGGGTCCACCAAGATTTTAGTGACGTCATTGAGTCAGAGAAATAACGTGTAAAAGTAACTTTCAGAAGGCGAACAGTTCTGTCTATGAGATTCGAACCCACGAGCTCACGGTCGGCGACTACAGCTACCGGACACGCTATTCGTTGCGGCGCGGTCACATAATTTGTAGGCTTTAAAACACACTTTTTGTACCTACCACTGCTTTCTCGAAGTTCTCTTGATAGAGTGTAATAATGAATCACGACCACGCAATCCACGATTACTTTCTTGGACGCGTCGTTTCTATGCGTCTGTGCTATTTATTGCCTTTCTGATAGAAGTGCCACTTTGGCAACACCTTAACACACTGCTAGCTGCTAGGTAGTGACCTTACCCAAACCGTCGGCGTGGTGGCTCACAGCATCTATTCATACGAACGATATATATATATATATATATATATATATATATATATATATATATATATATATATATATATATATATTAGTTATAAACTTCGAGAATAGTGCAGTATAGGAAACAAAACAATAAAATATTTATTTAATCCTAACAGTTTCGGCTGGTGGACCAGCCTTCTTCGGAGGATCCTCCGAAGAAGGCTGGTCCACCAGCCGAAACTGTTAGGATTAAATAAATATTTTATTGTTTTGTTTCCTATACTGCACTATTCTCGAAGTTTATAACTTTTATTACGGTAGCCGGAAGAAACTCTGATCGTCTATTTCATCTATATATATATATATATATATATATGCGTGTTACACATAATGTTTCTATTCACATGACGAAGAAAATCATAAGCGAGGTGCAGCTTCTTTGTTCTTGCCATGCTCGGCTGAAGCACTGCCTGATGGTTTCTCTTCATGAGAGATACCTGAACTCGTAAACCTTTGTCAGTTCTTTTTTGCGATAAGAGCCTGCAGGTGCTCTAATACAATTAGAAGCCTATAATACACATAGTCCCTCTGTAAATGAGATTTTCAATGAACTTTGCCATTGCATCTAGCGCCACTTATTTTAAGACCCACCTAACTCCACATAAGTTCGCATTCCGATACATGAATACAAGTATATTTTTGTGCCCTTTATGTGCATCGTAAAAAAACAAGAACAATATCACTCACAGTTGTGAAATGGTTGACAATGCTCCGTACTTGATTTGATTGATTAATATGCAGGATTTAACCTCCCAAAACCACCATAGGATTATGAGAGACACCGTAGTGGAGAGCTCCGGAAATTTCAACCACCTGGTGTTCTTTAACGTGCACCCAAATCTGAGCACACAAGCCAACAACATTTTCGCTTCCATCGAAAATGCAGCCGCCGCAGTTGGGATTCGATCCGATTTTTTACAAATTTCCTGGGTCATTTACCTTCAAAAATGTACATTTTGAATTTTTCTTTGTTTTAAAGATTTTTGCATATATTGTACCAGTTGGTAGCTAAAAATTGCACACTTTTGTCATTTTTATTCATTTTAAAATATTTTTGTTGCCTTACAACATATATTTCTCAGAAAGAGCATTTTATTGTGAAAAATTTTGTATTCTGCAATGCTGCTTAAGTACTTCTCGAACTAGCGAAAACTATCTTCCCAAAACATGTGACAAATAACTACTTTCGAGTTGTAATCAAGGAGTTAAAGTAGGCTTGTGTAAATATTCGAATGTTTCGAATATTCAAACAAACAGCAGGGTCAACATTGCTGTGATTTTTCGAAAAGTAGTGCGTTCATTACGCGAGTAAATACGATATTATTACATCCAAAACTATACATGTCTTAACACACCTGCACGTGTATCTACAGATAAGATCTGAGAGGAATGATGCACTCAGTGTAGGTATAGCCGAGTGGATGTATACGGGATATAGCAGTTAAGCGGCATGTGAATGAATGACCGCGTGTCGATACATGCAGTCAAAGCGTGTTGCCGTGAGCCATGAGAGCTGGAACACTGAATTCAAAGTTATTGGTCAATTACTTGTTTATGAGGAACATTTAGTTGTCCGTGACTGGGTGTAACCAAACTGCAGAGATGTTTCATAGTCTTCAGGTACAAAGATTATTTCGTTTTAAATCCCAAGTCACGCACTGTGAAAAAAATGAGCACAGTTTAAACGCTCTAAAAAAACAGTCATTAAACTAGAAATCATTCGCGAGGTTTTTTTGCCCTCATAATGTGCAGTTTTAGGGTACATGCTTCATAGTTCTAAGAATTCGTTTCTTTAATGAAGGAAACGAGCCCTTAAATTTACACTTCTCTTCATTCATAGCAAGGGTCTTGTTTTGGCAGACTTGATGCCTTGTAGTGGTATGCAAGGGACTATTGTTAGTCAGTTACCTTCTCGTAATAAGATCAAGTACTATGAGGCGCCGAACAGGCAAGAAGAGTGTTCCACACTTGCTGCCATGGCAATAGGTTGCACTGACTGACGTTTCCACGTTTAAACGCATGCTTATACCCTATAATGTGGATAGCGGGAAAACCGCCACCACAGCTCAGTGGTATAGCATCGAATGCGTTATTTAAAGGTCGCAGGTTTGGATCCTGCCAGTGGCAAGTTATCTTTTCATTTACTTTGTTTCTTTTCATTTATATTAAGATTGCTTATATTAGCACCCCCTATGCTTTCCCTGGCATTATTGTCTGTTGGTTCGCATTATTATTGTGTGTAACAAAGAAAATGAGCCCTCGAAGCTACACTTTCCTTCATTCTTAGTGAAGGTCTTGTTCTGGTAGACTTGATGCCTTGAGGTGGTAAGCGAGGGATTACTGGTCAGCTACATACATGCCCTATAAAGTGGATGGCGGAAGAACCGCCACATTCAGTGGTAGAGCATCGAACGCGTTATTCGAAGGTCGCAGGTTCGGATCCTGCCGGTGGCAAGTGATCCTTTCATGCACTTTGTTTTTTTTCATTTACATTGCATTTACTTATATTAACATCCCCTATGCTTTGTCTGGTCTGATTGACTGTTAGTTCTAATTAATGTTGTATCATCTTTGATGATGGACTACTTTAAAGAAGTCCATCATAAAACTGCGGCGATGGCGTAGTGGTTAGAACATCCGCCTCGCATGCAAGGGGTCCGTGGTTTAAATCCCGGTACCGTGCAGTTCCAACCCGGATTAAAAAAAAAAGTCCGCATGTTGATGGAACTGCATTAAGAGGCCTGGGGTACGGCCTCACCGGCAAACACCGCCGAGAACGCACTTCCCTCACCAGAGAAGGATTGGCCACCCTGGTGCAGTATCTGGCCACTACCTCCCACATGCTTACGTCAAATAACTCACGGCCCTCAGTCCCCAGCAGCTGCGAAGCAACTGACAACGGCGGCGGCCAGATCTGCAACGCAGCAGAGGGTGCTAAGAATCTCTGGATCTGGACAGGCCGCCATTGGAACCTGAACTTGGCAACGTTTAACGCTAGAACCTTATCTAGTGAGGGAAGTCTAGCTGTACTATTCGAGGAGCTAGAGGGTGTTAAATGGGATATAATAGGACTCAGTGAGGTTAGGAGGACAGATGAGGCGTATACGGTGCTACAGATTGGGCACGTACTTTGCTACAGGGGCTTGGCAGACAGAAGAGAACTGGGAGTGGGGTTCCTAATTCACAGAAACATAGCTGGCAACATAGAGGAATACTATGGCATTAATAAAAGGGTGGTAGGTATCGTAATTAAACTGAATAAAAGATACATGATGAAGGTAGTACAGGCTTACGCGCCTACATCCAGCTATGATGACGCTTCAGTTGAAAGCTTCTATGAAGACGTGGAATCGGCAATGAGTAAGGTAAAAACACAGTATACTATAGTAATGGGTGACTTTAATGCAAAAGTAGGGAAGAAGCAGGCTGGAGACCAGGCAGTAGGAGATTATGGCATCAGTACTAGAAACGCCAGAGGAGAGCTACTAGTAGAATTCGCAGAACGCAATAATTTACGGATTTTGAATACCTTCTACCGAAAACGAGAAAACCGCAAGTGGACATGGAGGAGCCCTAATGGCGAAACTAAGAACGATATAGACTTTATAATGACTGCACACCCTGGAATCGTGCAGGATGTGGAAGTGATTAGCAAAGTACGATGCAGTGACCATAGAATGGTACGGTCACGAATTCGCCTAGACTTGAAGAAGGAACGACAGAAACTAATACGCAAGAAGCCAATCAATCAGCTAGCACTGAGAGGCAAAGTACAGGAATTCAGAGTGTCGCTGCAGAACAGGTACTTGGCTCTTAGTGAGGAAACCAACCTTAGCGTAGATACAATGAATGATAATCTGGCGAGTATCATTACGGAGTGTGCAGTGGAAGTTGGAGGCAGGGTAGTTAGACAGGGCACTGGCAAGCTTTCCCACGAAACGAAGAACCTAATTAAGAAGCGTCAAATGATGAAAGTGTCAAGTACAACAGACAAAATAGAACTGGCAGAGCTTTTGAAGTTGATTAATAGACGTAAGGTATGCGATGTAAGAAGGTATAACATGGAGAGAATTGAACACGCTCTGAAAAACGGAGGAAGTGTCAAAGCATTGAAGAGGAAACTTGGGATAGGCCAAAGTCGGATGTATGCACTAAGAGACAAAGAAGGCAAAATAACTACCAATACGGATAGGATAGTTAAAATAGCGGAGGAGTTTTACAGAGATCTGTACAGTAGCCGAGATAACCACGACCTTAATACTATAAGAACTAGCAGTAACCCAGATTACACCCCACCTGTAATCATTGAAGTTAGAAAAGCTTTGGAGAGCATGCAAAGGGGCAAAGCTGCTGGTGAGGATCAGGTAACATCAGATCTGCTGAAAGATGGAGGACAGATTGCGTTAGAAAAACTATCCACCCTGTTTACGAGGTGTCTCCTGACGGGAAGAGTACCAGAGTCTTGGGAGAACGCTAACATCATCTTAATACATAAGAAAGGATATTGCCACATTGAATATGCAACGCGAAGAGGACAACGAAGAACACGCGCAGCGAGTGAAGAAGACGAGGTTCGCTCCCGATCAGTTTGCCAGTATTCTAATACAATTAAAGTGAGATCCCTGGATTCGACTGCTGCTGTTTCTGCACTGTGACACTGGTGGAGGCGCTGGGTACATGTTCGGGACGCCTGACAACAGCCCCGCATCTGGTCAAGAAAGACTTCCGCGCATCGACACCCCCGTTCACCGCAGCAGCCGGCGCCTGTTAGGCCTCAGCCCGGAGTTTGGTCCATTGCCGGAAAGCGTGACTGTACCAGAAAGCATGACGGCGCCTGGAAGCACTGGCCCCAACATGTCCAGCCCAAGCACGACACAGGTGACTGTTTTGAACCCTAGACTTCCGGTTGACTTCCACGGAAACGCATATGAGGATGCGCATGACTGGCTCGAGGAATTCGAGCACACAGCGAATGTTAACGGGTGGAACACCACACAGAAATTGGGCTACGTTTATTTTCCGCTTCAAGACGGAGCCCGAACGTGGTTCACGAATCGCGTGTGGTCGTCTTGGGACGAGTTCCGGCAGAAGTTTCTCGACACGTTCGCGAGCACTGAAAGACGAGAAATCGCACAGCGTCTCCTCGAGTCACGGATTCAAAAACCAAATGAATCCGTTACGATGTTTGTTGAGGACATGGCGCGGCTATTTCGTCGAGCAGATCCTAATATGCCCGAAGCCAAAAAGGTTAGCCACCTCATGCGGGGCATTAAGGAGCAGCTGTTCGCTGGCCTCGTACGAAACCCGCCTACAAGTGTGGATGAATTCTCCAAGGAGGCGACATCTATCGAACGCGCACTGCATCTACGTTATCGCCAGTATGACCGCCCAACCCACAGTGCACCGATCAGCGTGGCAGCCTCTACCACAGCAACAACACCCGACGAAGGTTCTTTGCGCCAACTAATACGAGAAATCGTACAAGAAGAGGTCAAGAAACTCGTCGCCAAACCAAATGACTGCGCGATCGCTTCAGTAACGGAAGTTGTACGCCAGGAGATCAGGCAAGCGCTCTCGCTTCCTGAGCCGAACACGAGCAGTCCCAGGGCAAGCTATGCAGACGTAGTCCGCCGACAGCCAGTGAACGTGCCGACACCACATCAGTACCACCAGCAACATCCGCCGACAGCGCCTTGGTACTACAGAGAAACTTCGATGCCAAGGCGGCCACCACTTCGCAAAACTGACATCTGGCGTACCCCTGATCATAGGCCCCTGTGCTTTCACTGTGGGGAAGCAGGCCACATCGTTCGGTATTGCCCGTATCGCGCCGCAGGATACCAAGGGTTTCCTTCTACGGTCCCTCGGCGCCATTTCAACGGAACATCTGACGTCGACACGAGTGTCATGACCCCGCGGGATGTTCCTCCTGGGTTTCGGTCACGCTCACCCTCTCCTGGGCGTTATTCTCCATCGTCTAGACGGAGCACCACTGACATGCCAAGAGGGAGATCTAGTCCACGCCGGGGAAACTAAAAGCAGCGACCTTAGGGGGGAAGGTTGCGAATCGTCGAAGTGCTGAAAATCCCCCATTGCTGCCGAGCGAAGAGAGACACATTTTCAATGAATCGACGAAAAATGGGGTTGTTACTGCCGAAGTTGCAATTACGATTGACGGACATGACGTCATGGCATTGGTCGACACTGGCGCGGACTTCTCAATAATGAGTGAGAGTCTGGCAGACACGCTCAGGAAGGTTAGAATGGAATGGACAGGACCGCAGATTAGAGGAGCTGGAGGGCAGCTACTCACACCTACCGGAAAGTGCACCGCAAGAATGAAGATAGGGGATGCATCCTTCGTCGCAACTTTTGTTATCCTTTCTGAGTGTTGCAAACAGGCAATCTTGGGGATGGATTTCTTGCGTGAATATGGTGCCATCATCAATATTCCGGACGGTGTACTGACCTTTTCAGCGGATCAAAGCGCAGCGCTACACCGAAAATCCCTACGAGTAATTGACGATGTGACCATACCTCCGTTATCGTGCCGCCTTGTTCCAGTCACGTGCAGCGAGCAGAATACTGGAGAAGGAATCGCTGAACAAGTATTGACGCTCCTACTCTCTCGCGGTGTTGCAATTGCCAGAAGTATCGTCAACGTTGTGTGCGGTGAAGCAGAGGTTCTGTTGACGAATTTTACCAACGAGCGACGACACATTACACAAGGCACTACAGTTGCCTACTTCGACGAGATCACCGAAATCCGCGAGTGCTGTGTAGTACAACAGGACGAGCCGCAAGCCACGTCAGCCCCACCACCTATTGACGTAAGCTCGAATTTGTCACCAGCGCAGAGACAGCGTCTAGTAGATCTTCTTCACCAGTTCAAAGACTGTTTTTCATCGACCTCGAGGGTCAGTCAAACGCCACTGACGAAGCATCGGATAATAACGGAGGAGACGGCAAGGCCAATACGACAGAACCCATACCGCGTAGCACCGAAAGAGCGTGAAGCAATCCAGGAACAAGTGAAGAAAATGCTCGATGATGACGTCATCCAGCCGTCAAGAAGTCCTTGGGCATCGCCGGTAGTGCTGGTTAAAAAGAAAGACGGAAGCTTGCGATTTTGTGTCGACTACCGCAAGCTGAACCATGTGACAAAGAAAGACGTGTACCCATTACCTCGCATCGATGATTCACTCGACAGGCTGAGGTATGCACGCTACTTTTCGTCAATGGACCTCAAAAGTGGGTATTGGCAAATAGAGGTCGACGAGCGAGATAGAGAAAAAACGGCTTTTGTAACGCCTGACGGGCTTTATGAATTTAAAGTCTTGCCATTCGGATTGTGCTCAGCCCCCGCAACGTTCCAGAGACTTATGGATACCGTTCTGTCAGGCCTTAAGTGGCAGACATGTCTCGTCTATCTAGACGACGTCATTGTTTTTTCAAAAACATTTGAGGAACACCTGAGCAGGCTGCTATCGGTATTTAGGGCAATAAGGTCCGCCGGCCTGACACTGAAACCCGAGAAGTGTCATTTCGGTTTCAAGGAGCTTAAATTTTTAGGCCATGTGGTGAGCCATGAAGGTGTTCGACCTGATCCCGATAAGATTGCGGCCGTCAGAAAATTTCCGGTACCAAAAGACAAGAAAGCAGTCAGGCGTTTCCTTGGCCTATGCGCATACTACCGAAGGTTTATTGCCAATTTCTCCAACATAGCTTCGCCGTTAACACGACTCACAAGAGAAGACGTTTCGTTCACATGGGGCGACGATCAACAGGTGGCATTTGACGATCTCCGACAGCGCCTGCAGACTCCGCCTGTACTTGCTCACTTTGATGAGGATGCTCCTACCATGGTCCATACAGATGCCAGCAACGTGGGTTTAGGCGCTGTACTCGTCCAGTGGCAAGACTCAGCCGAGCGTGTGATCGCATATGCTAGTAGGACGCTTTCCCGCGCCGAGTCCAACTACTCCACAACGGAAAAAGAGTGTCTTGCTGTCGTATGGGCGGTTATGAAGTTTCGTCCATACCTCTATGGTCGTTCCTTCCACGTAGTCAGCGACCATCATTCCCTCTGCTGGCTGACCAACTTGAAAGACCCGTCTGGTCGGCTCGCACGGTGGAGCTTACGCCTCCAAGAGTTTGATATGACGGTCGTGTATAAGTCCGGACGGCAGCACGCCGACGCCGATTGCTTATCAAGGTCACCGATAAAGCGCGACGATGACACAGAAGATGACAGCATGGCGTTTGTAGGAGTCGTTGACACCACTACGATTTCGTGCAAGCAGAAAGAAGACAGTGAGTTGCTTCCTCTTATTGAATTTTTGAATGGCCGGACAACAACCGTCCCCAGAAGATTTGCAAGGAGCCTGCCGTCATTCTGCTTACGTAGTGGTGTTCTCTATAAGAAGAACTTTTCCCCCAGAGGAAGCACCCACCTACTTGTCGTTCCGACGTCACTTCGTGAGGAGATACTTTGTGCTTGCCACGATGAGCCAACGTCTGGTCATCTCGGATACACACGCACATTGGCCAGAATCCAACAGAAGTACTACTGGCCAAGACTTCCAGCTATTGTGAAGCATTACGTGCGCACGTGCCTCGATTGCCAACGACGAAAATCGCCACCGTTAAAACCAGCTGGGCTATTACAGCCAATTCAAGTGCCCACGGTACCTTTTGCCCAAATTGGAATGGATCTCCTTGGACCATATCCGACTTCCCATGCTGGCAACAAGTGGGTAATAGTCGCCACTGATTATCTTACGCGCTATGCCGAAACAAAGGCTTTGTCAAGTGGCACCGCCGTTGAAACCGCACGATTCTTCGTAGAAAATATCGTCCTGAGGCATGGTGCTCCAACAATCATAATAACGGATCGAGGTGCCGCTTTCACGGCCGCGCTCCTGAAGACAGTGCTTGAGCTCAGTGGAACCGCCCATCGGAAAACCACTTCCTATCATCCACAAACCAACGGCCTAACAGAACGCCTCAACAAGACTATTGCCGACATGTTGAGTATGTACGTTGACGTGGATCACAAGAACTGGGACGACATTCTACCGTACATAACGTTCGCCTATAATACAGCGCAGCAAGAAACTACACGAAGAACGCCGTTCAGTCTCCTTCATGGCCGTGAAGTGAGGACGATGCTTGATGCCATGTTACTGCACGACTGCAATGACATCGATTTGGACGCTGCATCCTTTATCCAACGAGCAGAAGAAGCGAGGCAGCTTGCGCGCGTCCGAATCACCCAGCAGCAAAATTATGACGCTCAACGTTATAATCTGCGACACCGACATGTCGTCTATCGGGCCGGCGACAAAGTCTGGGTATGGAGTCCTATCCGCCGCCGGGGACTGTCTGAAAAATTGCTGAAGAAGTATTTTGGCCCCTACACAGTTTTACAACGCCTGAGTGACGTTAATTACATGGTCGTTCCTGACAACCCCTCGACAACTCGCCAGCAAAAACCAGAAATCGTGCATGTTGTGCGAATGAAGCCCTACTTTTCGGACTGATTTACACCATACACCTACTACACCGTCTTTTGTAGAAGAGCATCGGGACGCTGCTCTCTGGAGGGGGGCAAATGCCACATTGAATATGCAACGCGAAGAGGACAACGAAGAACACGCGCAGCGAGTGAAGAAGACGAGGTTCGCTCCCGATCAGTTTGCCAGTATTCTAATACAATTAAAGTGAGATCCCTGGATTCGACTGCTGCTGTTTCTGCACTGTGACAATATGACAAGGACTTGAAGAATTACAGGCCGATCAGCTTGCTCTCTGTAGTATATAGGCTATTTACAAAGGTAATTGCTAACAGAGTAAAGGAAACATTAGAATTCAATCAACCAAAGGAACAAGCAGGATTTCGAACAGGCTACTCAACAATTGACCACATTCATACTATCAATAACGTAATAGAGAAATGCTCAGAGTATAAGCAACCACTATACATCGCCTTCATAGATTACGAGAAGGCGTTTGATTCAGCAGAAATATCAGCCGTCATGCAAATACTGCGGAATCAGGGCGTAGATGAAGTATATATAAACATTCTAGAAGAAATCTACAGGGTATCAACTGCTACCATAGTGCTTCATAAAGAAAGCAACAGAATACCAATCAAGAAGGGTGTAAGGCAGGGGGACACAATTTCCCCAATGCTAATTACCGCGTGCTTACAGGAGGTTTTCAGAAGCCTAGAATAGGAACAGTTAGGGATAAGAGTCAATGGAGAATACCTTAGTAACCTGCGCTTCGCCGATGACATTGCATTGCTGAGTAACTCGGGGGACGAATTGCAACTCATGATTACGGAGTTAGACAAGGAGAGCAGAAAGGTGGGTGTTAAAATTAATCTGCAGAAAACGAAAGTAATGTACAACCTCGGCAAGGAGCAGCGCTTCGAGATAGGTAATAGTGCACTTGAAGTTGTAAAAAAAGACTATGTCTACTTAGGGCAGGTAATAACCGCAGAGCCGAACCACGAGATTGAAGTAACTAGAAGAATAAGAATGGGGTGGAGCCATTCGGCAAACACTCTCAAATTATGACAGGCACATTGCCACTATCCCTCAAGAGGAAAGTATATAACAGCGGTATCTGGCCGGTACTTAGCTACGGAGCAGAAACCTGGAGACTTACAAAGAGGGTTCAGCTTAAATTGAGGACGACGCAGCGAGCAATGGAAAGAAAAATGGTAGGTGTAACCTTAAGAGACAAGAAGAGAGCAGAGTGGATTAGGGAACAAACGGGGGTGGAGGGTATCATAGCTGAAGTGAAGAAGAAGAAATGGACATGGGCCGGGCATGTAGCGCGTAGACAGGATATCCGCTGGTCATTTAGGGTAACTGACTGGATTCCCAGAGAAGGGAAGCGGGTTAGGAGGAGACAGAAGGTTAGGTGGGCAGATGAGATAAAGAAGTTTGCGGGTATAAATTGGCAGCAGCAAGCACAGGACCGGGTTAACTGGCAGAACATGGGAGAGGCCTTTGTCCTGCAGTGGACGTAGTCAGGCTGATGATATATATATATATATATATATATATATATTCCTGCAACGAATATGAAGCAACGCGCTTGCTTCGCTTGAATGTAACTTGGCATGCCACGCGTAAAATCGTCACTGGCCAAGACACAACTAGAGTGGAATTTCCCTCTAATCTTGCTCCTTCTAAGTGGTGCTCGATAGCATGCCGCGAGCAGGTTACCTTAGCCCAAGTTTGGTGTACAATCAGTCGCGCTATTCTGGCTGCCACATTGCTTTGTGTGGTTCGGCCCTCACTGTTAACCTCTAGAGCTACCATAAACAGCATCCAGAACCACAAGGACATGTTTAATAATTAACCAGTTGTTATTCATGGACGTTAGTCGCCAGGATTGAGATGTATCATTGAGCGTTAACATGGATGCATTCACGAAACACGGTGCTTAAATTTAGCTGTCAAACACCATTATACGTCTCATAACCTGTGTTATACCAATGTACAGTAAGTACTAAACAACTCCTGTAAAGAGACGGTTTACTTTCGCATTACACATAGGAATAAACCTTGTTTTTTATTATTTTATTTTAGAACATACATGCATTATCATCTTTAAACACTATATTAGTTGAAATGGTTTACTGACTTCAGTAGACTAATTTTTAGCATTTTGATATTTACTTATCATTTCAAATGCAGCACCTATTCCAAGGTAAAGCCTCGTTCTAGGTATGTGCTACAGTAGGCACATCATCACTATCGTAGTGGCCCATGACACAGCCTTCTGGATTTTTTTCCCCTTCTGGAAGCTTGCGCAAAAGCCATCGGCTACGGCGGCGCCACTTACGTTTGGAAAAACGCTATAAAGCCTCATTCACACCGAAGGCTGTGCAGCAAAGCGGCGAAGCGGGATTTCCGAAGAGGCGAGGCGGCGAGTGCGTGAACCTGTTCAGACCGCATGCCTCCTTCGTCTGACCGCGCGGCAGAAGATGCGGGCATCTCGCGATTTAGTGCACGTGCCACTATGACGTGTCAGTGCTTCTCCCAAACGTACACCCGTGCCACCACCGCGCCTCCACTGCGTGGCGTTCTGATAGGCTGCGGCAAAGCCGGGAGCCTCGGCAGGGGGCAAAACATTGCTCCGAGAGCAATCGGCCTTGCCACTTAGTTTTTCTCCCGCTTTTGCCGCCTGAAAAGGAGGTTTTTCCCGCTTCCCGCGTCGCCGCCTCGCCGCTTTCGCCGCCCCGCCTTCGGTGTGAACGAGCCCTAATCGAGGGAAGCGGCAACCACCATGAGTCTGTAGGCAAGCATGGCACGACGAGCAGCTACAACATTTTCACGGCAGCCGAAGACGACCGTAGTTGTCTGCACTCTCGGGATATAGCAGATGGAATGATGGTTGTGGGTGGCGGCAGACTTAAGACCATAGTCTTTCTTGGGGACCTTCAACAGAAAAAATCTGGTCTGTCTGTCTGTCTGTACATTTATCTGTTTATCCACTTTAACGATACCTCAAACGGCACCAAACGATCAACCCCATCCGCAGCGCCCACCAATATTGCTCAAGGTTTAGCGTTCATCGCTGTGCGATTGTCAAATAAAAAGCAATTATTACGCATATCTCAGACGCCATATTTTGTATCTCTGTTCTTATACTAGAAGAGGCACACACAATTAACTTTAAGGAATATAGCGTTTATCGCGCTACGCTGACAGGGCAACGCGATGCTCAGAAAGGTGTTTCCAACGCTTTGCTACGAAGTCACGGTGGTGCCACCTGCCCGTCGCTTTGCGTTCTACACCTTATCACCTCCGAGACTGGTGCGCATCTTTCCCCGCGAGCTGCACGCCTTCGTTTTCAAGATAACTGCCAGAGGGTGCTTGCGTCTAACGTGTCTCTGATTGTTTGCGGTGGACTGTTTGCGGTGGACTGTGATCGTCTGCAGTGATCTTTTGAGGTGGACTGATCGTTTTCGGTGGACTGTCACGGTGGATGGACGTGTTTCTTAAGCGCTCACGATCGACGGCGCAGATAAGTGGTTTTGCATGTTTTGAGCTTGTATTTATAATTTTAAGGCAGCAGATAAAATCTTTGTAGCACACATTTTAACGTACGGCTTTTTCGGGAGTTAATCACCAGGTATTTATTAGTTTGTGCGTGTGTGTGTGTTTGATTTCTTGTTTTTTGCTTTTTTTGCTACCCCATGGGGGATTGATTGATTGATATGTGGGGTTTAACGTCCCAAAACCACTATATGATTATGAGAGACGCCGTAGTGGAGGGCTCCGGAAATTTTGACCACCTGGGGTTCTTTAACGTGCACCCAAATCTGAGCACACGGGCCTACAACATTTCCGCCTCCATCGGAAATGCAGCCGCCGCAGCTGGGATTCGAACCCGCGCCCTGCGGGTCAGCAGCCGAGTACCTTAGCCACTAGACCACCGCGGCGGGGCATACCCCATGGGGGAGGTGCACGTACATTGAACACGCAATTTTTTTGTAGTAGAGCTTAGACTTTCTCTTTTTTGCAGGGCAGGGCTCGAGTTGTGTAATTATTGAGTGAGACAAGTCATAGGGACAATTGGTGTCCTGAAGACATGGTTAAAAAAAACTGTAAAAAAAGTTCAGGATGTGGGGTGGATTTGAAAGTGGACCCAAGTGTAGAAGCGGATAGAGAAGAGGCTGACGCGAAGTGTAGACAATGTGAGGTCAAGAAAAAAAAATCAAGAAAATGATGGTGGCCCAGAGTGAACTCCTGATGAGAATCACCGAGCTCGAGACTGCGTTGGCGACAGATCAAAAGAAAACGAATGCAATGGGAGAAAGGCTGAAGTCCACCGAGGAAGCACTAGCCAACGTGAACAGAGGAGCGGCCTACGGAGAGAAGAGTAGGGAACCGGCAACCAGAACGGCGGAGAAGAAAGAGCAAGCAAGTTTGGAAAAAAAAACAAGTTCGGCCGGTTCGATTGTCACAAGGCCCAGCTTCAGCGAAGTAGTGGTGGGGCTGGGAGGGGACAAAGCAATTGGCGTCACTGGTGCAAGTAAGCCCCAGGTGCAGGACGCTCCAGCTGAAAAGTCACAGCTTGTGATAATCACCGAGACTCGAACTTAAATCAATGCACAGAAGCCATCAATGAGAGGGTAAGAGGTGACAAGAGGGTTGCAGTAGGGGCGTTCCCAGGACGCAAGCTGGAAGCAGTCATGAGGCAAACGAGTGCAAAACTCAAAACTGCAGCTGATAGTCGAAACTTCATGTTAATTTCAGGTGGTTTAAAAGATATCTCAAATGAAGATACAGCAGGACTAGCAACCACACTGACGAAAGGCGTCGATGACTTGCGCGCCACTTCTCCTCAGGTACAGGTAGTAATATGCACGATAGCGGAGATACTGGTGCGTGATAGCAACCTGCAAAGAGCGGTTGTCAACGCAAACCAAGAGATTTGGCGGATGAGTCGACAGAAAGGCTTTGAGGTGGTGGAAATAAACAGAGAGGTGCATAGGTCTGGTGGTTTTCAAGGAGACAGAATTCACTTCGATAAGCGACTAGATCAAGAGGTGGGATGGCGACTCACTTGCAGGACGCGTAGTAGCTTTTTTGGGGGGCAAGCGGACCCTTCGGGGTGCAGGATAGCTAGTAACGAGGAAAGCAACCACGGAGACTCTTTGACAGGTGGTATGGACAGATACGATTCCAAAGTGGCGCCAGTATCTAAGATAGGTAGAGTCCAGGCAGAATAGACGTAGCCACGAGCGCCGGGCCAATTCACATGTACGGTATATTAACATGCTAGTTGGCAGGAATAGGCTGAAGTGGGAAGAGATAGAAGAACAGCTAAAGGAGGAGAGACCGATGGTATACGGTTTTGTAGAAACACATCTCAGGGACATGGAACAAGCTCCTAACAATCCAGACTACGCATGGGAATATTGTAATAGATCAGAAGGCAGCAGAAAGGGGGTGGTATTGGTGCATTCATTCATAAAAGTACCATAGAGAAAGAAGAAGACAAGAGCGGACACTCCGCAAAACCTGGCCTCAGGAAGTGCGTCACGACTACGTAACGAACTAGTGCTCCCACCAAACTTCAGAGGGCGCAAGCGCAAAAAAAACACACTTATAATCAATGCAACAGAATTGTTTTCACAAATTAATAATTACACGCCCAAATTTCGTATGTTCTTTATACATAAAAACGATTTATTCAACACACCATACGCGATTATTTTTCTTCAGCCGTACTGTCATAAACACCATCTACCCAGCGACAAGCCCATGCATGACTGACGGCGAGAAGCATTCGTCGCTTTCGTCAACGTCGGCTGCGTCGGCGTTTTCAAGCGTGAGATAACAGGTGAGGCACGTTTTCAAGCGAAGCTTGTTGAATGACATGTTGTTGGTCTTGTTGGGTCATTTTTTCAGAAAACGGTTACGCCTGCGCGAAAAAGACACCTTGCAACAAACATAGAAAGATGCACACACACACGTTGCGCTTCGTGTGTGCGAGTTTGTTTCTTACGTGGCGTCTCATTCACGCAGTTCTAACCTTTTTCTGAAGCTTGTTAAGGACTGGGAGGTTCGCTAAAAAGAAAGTTTGTGGCTCTATGCGGCGGTTAGACGGGAACATTGTGCAACGTATGCAGTATAGCAAAGCGGGCACGGCGTCAAGCCGAGGCGACGCGTGCTGCGGGTGCCACGGACGCGAGCGTCTGTGCGCTGAGCATAGCTGGGCAGCTAGGTCATAGGCTCGGTGGCTCGGTGCAAAATATTGAGAATAGTTCGCTGGGCCTCGCATGCTTCACGACGCGTTTCCCGAAGGCTCGGAACACGAATAATTCTTGGTGTGCCGGAGGCAAATCTGGACTAGCCAAGTGGCCATCATCTTCGTTTCTTCGCTAGCCTTGTGTCACTAGTGCAAGCTGCCCACAAATTTTTTTTACGTTTCCAATATTATTTTACCGCACAAATTTCAACTACGATTTTTCTTCCCAATGTACTGCTGATACTGCGTACGCACGAAGGTGTTCTAAAGTTTCCAGGCCGCGATACCATTGCATTACAAGGCATAGCGGCCTGGAAACTTCTGATCTTTGTTCGTGGTCTTGACGTATATCTTTGTAAGTCAGAGTTTTATGGGTCAGAGATGTATCACTGGTTTTGTATTGTGCATCGATTAGCTAATCATTCAAAGGGGTTTGCTGGTACACTTATGACGTGCACATATCTTTTTCGTAATTTGACAGCGAAGCATCCACTTACTAACATTTTCAGACCGCGCTGACGCCATGCCGTCCGGCGGTCCAAGCTACGGCAGCTACTGTTGTGTATCGTGGTGCTTCAACAATGGCAGAACCCACAAGAAGCCTGGGACGAGTTTCTTCCGCGTACCACGGGATGGCAGGTGTGTTAAAGCTTTTGTATGGTTTGCATGTCTGTAGGCTTACTGTTCGTACTTGCTAAGTGAGGGTAACAATAAAAAATCACTATTCAAGCACTTCCCCTTTCAACTGATAGTTCATTGCCATTGCAGGATGAAAGCATGGATGCAGTATGCTGGACGCGATGATCTCCTGAGTAAGCTGGCCAGCCTATTGTACGCAACGTACAGGGTTTGTAGCGACCATTTTACTGCTCAAAGTTTCATGGACCCTGGGCACACAAGGCTTACAAGAATGGCTGTTCCCAGTGTGCAACCAGCTGCACCATGTAAGTGATTGACTGAAACTCAAATATGTGCAATAGCAGCCACTTGTATTGAATCAGTGGCGACAGTTAACCGTGAAGATCTTTGTAGCCGATGGAGAAACCTCACTACAGAAGTAACGCTTGGAAAGTCTTAAATTCTGTGAATTGTGGACTATTACCTTCCTAACAGCAGCTTTACATTTCTGTCATGTTTTGATGCTCTGGACTTGCGCAACTTGTTTTGAAAGACTTTAAAGGGCTATTTCACGTTATCTTCAAGCCTGAGTGCACATGTACGTATACCTTTCATCACTGAAAGCTGCCACTGTTGATAATTCCAAAAATCACAAATTACTTGTTTCCTTGTTGGTGCCGTCTCTTTTCTTCCACGTTTGACCAATTTATGCGTTTGAAAGAGCTGTTTAAGTTTCCCCATGCTACAAGCTTTGTAACTTGTACCAACTGCACATATATGCAGGTTCTCTGAGCGTCGCTTCAAGTAGCGACTGTGACATGGCTGCAGAAGCTGCACTGCAAGGTGCGGATGAGCTTCAGTTTGTGTTATTTTAAGCCTCTTACTGACACATTGTCGTAATTTCATTTCTTCAGGACCTGTGGTAGAGGCTTCAAAAAGCGGCTCCCACACATTGAGGTGCCCCGATGAACAGGGTGCGTTCAGTGTCGCGATTTCTTTTTTTTTACCCAAATTGACTGTTGACCAAACCTCTGCAGGTGGCAGCTCCCTTGTAGCTGGTGAAAGAATTTTTGCTGATTTTGTCTTGCCGGAGAAAACCTTAACCAGTCGTTCAGCTGTCACAAAAGGAACCTGTGTGGCCGGTAAGTTGTATGTTCACTTCAACACCAGAGTGGATTGATATAGAGACTTCCGCAGGCCGCTCGCAAGATTGTTCCGACAGCACTGTCCGAGGCACTGAACAAGCTTCACAAGACCCTCCAGAAGACGTCTCCTCCAACAGCTCTAAGCCTGAGTGCCTTAGAGATAATGGTGACTATGCTTTTATTGCAGCAGTTTTTAATGTGCTATTTTATGTTTAGGACATTCTGAGGAAACTATCCTCAAAAGGACAATACGTGTGCACTTACAAAATGTAGGGGTGGGCTCTCAGTGATTTTCATTTTTTTGTGCATTGTCAACATTGTGAATGGTTTGTTTTTAGGTAGTGGAATCGAAAACTTTGTATCACAGAAAGTTGTGCGCCTTGGGTCTGAAAGAGCGAGGAAAGTGCTCGTATGGGATTAGTTGTTCTTCGCTTTTACATCAATGTTTTTGTTTATTGCAGTGCGTTCCTGTGTGCCAGTGACAATGTCTCCATCAATGAACTACAAGCAGACCATTAAACATCTGCAAGCCAAAGTAGCAGCACAGCGGAAAACTATCAAAAGACTGCAGAGACAGCCTCACCAAGCACCGTCATCGACTTCGAAGGCCCTTGAAGTTATCCGACCGCACGTCACCGAAGAGGTTTTTAAACTTCTTTCTGCACATGTTCGCTTGAGGCCCAAACGCAAGGGCAAGCGGTTTCCCGTGTGGTTCAAGAAATTCGCTCTTCACTTAAACTTCCGAGGTCCGCGAGCATGCCAATTTCTGGCTCCATATTTTTCTTTGCCCTCCCGGCGTTCATTAAGGAGGTGGCTAGCTAATGTAAAGATGACTCCAGGCATAATTCCAGGAATCCTTACTTCCATTGCAACAAATACTCATGCTTGGAATGAACGGGACCGAGTGTGCGCTTTAGTTTTCGACGAAATAGCACTCAAAAAGAATTTGTACTATGATGCTTCAAGAGACGTTGTCCAGGGTTTTACAGATGATGGCACTCATCGCACTTCAACCATCGCTGATCGAGCACTGGTTTTTCTGCTTGTTGGTGTTTCGAGAAAGTGGGTTCAACCGGTTGCTTTTACTATAGGGCACACATCAACACCATCATCTGTTATGCATAACTTGCTGTTGTCACTCATTTTGGAGCTTAGGAGCATTATTATTGCAGTGAAAGCAGTCATTTGTGACCAGGGCAGTTCAAATGTAAGTCTCGCTAACCAACTAAGAGTGACTGTAGCAAAGCCTTTTTTTGAAGTTAATGGTGTGCGGGTATATTACATTTTTGATGTTCCGCATTTAATTAAAACAACGCGCAATAATGTCCAAGCACACAAGTTATACATTGGGGATGACATCGTTAACTGGTCGCACATTGTAAGCCTTTACCAATCCTCACATGAGTTGCGGTTGCGATTGGCTCCAAAGTTGACTGAACGGCACGTTCATCAGAAACCTTTTTCTAATATGAAGGTCAGCAGAGCAACCAGGTCCTCAGTGCATCAGTTTCGATTGCTATCACGGCAATGGTGTATGCGAAGGTGCTGCCTGCCTCGGCCATCACTACAGCTCAATTTTGTGATCGTATGGACAGGATTTTCGATGCCTTGAACAGCTCGAGTAAAAAAAGAACTTCGCAAAAGCTGCGGCATGCAATCATGAAAAATGATTCAGAGCTGATTGACTTCCTCCGAGGCCAGCTTCCCAGGATTGCATCATGGCAGTTTGTTGGCAGACGTCAACCACAAACCATCGTAGGTTGGCAAATTACAATTCAGGCAATTTGTCAACTATGGGACGACCTCTCCAAAAATTACAATTTTGAATACCTGTTAACACGCAGGCTTCAATAGGATCCTCTGGAGAACATATTTGGCCACATTAGGCAAAAATAGGGTTGCAACACCAACCCCAATGTAGCACAATTTATTTGTGGCCTGAAGCACATCTGCATAAGAAAACTCTTCAAGCTGTCAGAATACGGAAATGTCGAGGATGATGAATGTGACCTCCTCCAAGAGCAGCTCTCGCCATTCTCCCTCACCAGTGCGTCTCTTGTGGATAATGAGGAGTGTGCACAGCCACAGCCTGACGACTTTCCCGCTCTAGACGATCTCTCTGAACTTGCGACAAACATTCACTCCCATATTATCGATGACTCCGCTGCATATTATGTAGCTGGTTTTCTCATCAAACACTTCCTTCGGAATGCATGTGACGGTTGCAGTTGCCCACAGTTACTGAAAGACGACAGTGAGACGCTTAAGGGTACCCACCAGTATTTAACAATGCTCAAAGCATACCACGTCCCCAGCAAACTTTTTGGGAATCTCACTGTGCCATCAGAAGCAGTTTTTGCATACGTACAACAACTTGAATCTCACTTTCTTGCCATAATTGAGGCCACTGCACATCACCTGAAAGTGTGCGATGTTTTGTATCACCATCTGTCAAGTGTTGGCGATTTTCATTTCTGCTCTGCTGGGTGTCGCGCTAAGTTTCTGAAAATGTTTTGCCGGGTTCGTTTATGTTGGCATGTGCGTTTTGTGAACCGAAACTTAGACAGGGTTAGGTTCCAGTCTTCAATCTCGGGCATACAGCTTGACAAGTTCAAAGGTTAGCAATTAGCGGCGGGTTTACACTAAAGTATTCGAGTTGAGCCGAATCCTGCAATAGCTTTGTTATGTTATTACTTCGTTACAGCAGACTTCATTATGGTCTCATATGCTTATATTCAGTTCAACTGGACTAACCACTCCTTCGTTGCATTCATTGTTTTGGTTACCCGCTATGAGGAGTACGAACACTGTGTATTCGCTCGAAGTGATTTGCATAACCTTAAAAAGAATGTTGGGTGTCCTGTCTGTATTTTTTGTAGCAAATACGGGCGAACTGTACACTTTACTGTGGGTCGCTTGGTCACTGTGTATGCTTTATCTCTCCAGCTCAAGTAATATATCGATAACAAAACCGCTTGTTGAAATGTCTTCGAGCGGGTAAGGAACACACTATGAAGTGGGCACGGTTCATGTTATCACGCTTTTCGTATTTTAGCTTCTCATCCACCTCCTCATCTTGCCCATCAAAGTTTTCAAAAGAATACCCAAACTTGTAGCGTTTGATGGGGCTGCGGACGCTGCCATTTTATTTTTATGTAGCTTGTGAGTGATAACGTAGGATGTAGAGCCTTTGTGAAAAATAATGAGCCAAAGTGGTTTCCTTCTGCTATTTATTAGCCCTGTAATACCGCTCTCGTAGCACCAATTAAAGTCCACAATTCTGGATAAAGTGATGACTACAATCTATTTTAGCTCGCAAGCGTCACAGCAACACCCAGACGCAAATCACTTGGGATCTTAAGTTTTTGATGAAGGCGACGCATAACAAAAGCCACAAGACCTGCCAGTGTTGTAGCATAAAGTTTGTCTTTCACGTAGTGAGCAAGCTGCAAAGCTTGCTGAGGACCTTTCTGAGGACAAGCAGGCATCAAGTCTGCTTTTTTTTCATTTTGGACTAGCTGTTCTTAAGCACAGCCAGCACACTGCACCTTTGCCTTTCTGCTATATTGTGTCGTGTGGTTTCTGTGCGCTCTTTTTTTCTATGCATTATTTCGGTTAAGCCCAGGCGTGATTCGCGACTTCATTGCTGTGTATATGTCACTTCTTCCTTCTTCATCAGCATTGTGCGCTGTGTTTTTGCCATAGATCCTTACTTACCCACTGGCCCGGTGTGTCATACTTCACCAGCTTCTCGGCTTCTGCCAACTCTAGCGATGTGTGCGTTGTCTGTGTTCTCTATGTATTTGTTACAATATTTGTTACAATTTATTTGTTAGGCGAGATGCATTTGTTGTCTACCTTTGTCATATTGTGCTTTTTATATTCTCATACTCTACCTTGCTTTTGAATAAAACATTGCGGATGCTCTGTTTCTTTGACTGATATATACATTGATCACTTGTTCCAAAAGAAAAACACAAGCGCGATGAATAAAACCGTAGTGAATTATCATTACCTGCATCTCTTTTTATTATAACTTAATCGAAATAAAAATTACGTCACGACCGATTCGCACGAACTACTGAACAAAACAAAACAGGGAATCGCTAAATCAAAACGACCTACAAAAACTATCCATTTGGGCGATGAATAGTGGTCTGAAATCATGAACTTTCGTCATAGCCAAACGTCGGTTATGCAAAGTAATTCAAAATTTGCGCCAGTGAAACCGAAACCGGAAGCGCACGCCACTTGCTCTCATCAACCACTAGGTATGCAAGAGTCGATTGGGCCGCTGGGGTCTATGGGAGTGTCCACTCTTCACCTTTTTTTATTTCTCTATGAAAGTACCGTCTAGCAAAGGGTCAAGAAGAGTGCAAGGAGCATTTATGGCTAAAAGGGAAAGTGGCAGGGCAGGTGACACTCCTTGTTTTCGTGTACTTGTGGACGGTAGCAAAGGTCAGAGAGGAAAACCAGGCAATGGTAGAGTGTATATCAAGTGACATTCAGTAGTTAGGGGGAGAGTGTGAGATAATTATACAAGGAAATATGAATGCGCACTTAGAAGATATAGATGGGTATACTGACGAGACAGGCAGAATGATAATGGATATGTGTGAAAGGCTTCATTTGATCATTTGCAACATTACCGAGAAGTGTTAAGGGCAAAGAACATGGGAGGTAGGAAGGTTGCAGTCGACGATAGATTATGCACTGATGCCACATAGGATGTATGATAAGCTCAGGAGAATGCACATGATGAAGGTGGCTCCAGAAGTCTGGGTAGTGATCACAAACGTATCAAGCTAAGTTTTGGAAGAGCACTGAAAGTGGGAAGGAGACAAGATGAGCAACTACAGGAAAATTTTTATCTAGAAAGGCAAATTGAAGTAGCCACTAAACAAATTGAGAAAGTAATCACGGAGGATAATAAAACAGTGTGTACATACACGAATCTAATGAGACTGTTTGAACTACAGCTCTCTAAGACGCCTGACAAGTCACCCCAGAAAAGAAGACACAAACCCAAAAGTTGATGAGATAGGAAGTTAAGAGAGTCAAAGCAAAACGTCAGGACGCCTCTAGGGAACGTAGACATGCTAAGCAGCGGGGTGAAGCGACAAATGATGTTGAAATGAAATGGGAAATCTTTCTAAGCTGTAGAAGGGATGCATCCCTTCTGCTCAATGAAAAGATTAGAAGAAAGGGAGCTCAGTGGCTCGCAGAAGTACATACAAAAGATAGTAAGGCAGCTGCGAAATTTCAGAACCATGTAAACTCCCTAAAAATGATACGAGCCTAGAGCAGAGGTTTATAACTACAGCTCAAGGTGCTAGGCTAGAAGAGGATGAAGCTATTGAATATATGAGAGGGTGACAAGGGTGACAGAAAAATTTTAACAAAGAAGTGCTTTATGCACCACAATAGACAAAGATGAATCAAGTGGTGCAATTGCTCAATTTTCACAAAGAGAGTGGGAAAGAGCTGAGAAAAGGGTTCCTAGTAGTACATCAACAGGCCAAGATGGCATACCAATTATGCTGATGAAGACATTAGGTCCAAAGTTTAAGCAGCCTTTGAGAGAGGCAGTGAGCAGAAGAATAATCGATGGTGAAGTTCCCAATGGATGGAAACTTAGCAGGATGAGCATGATCTATAAAAGAAAGGGGGACAAAGCTGACATAAGCAACTACCGTCATTTAACAGTGACATCAGTGGCCTACAGGCTGGTGATGCACATTATAAAGGAAAGGCTGCAGGCATGAATAGAGGATAAGGGGGTGCTGGGGGAACTGCAGAATGGGTTTCGGAAACAGAGGAGGTTTGAAGGCAATCTGTTGTCACTGGCGCAGTGCATCAAAATAGCAGAAAAGGAGCTAAGGCCCCTGTGGCTAGCATTTTTGGATATCAAGGGAGCGTACGATAACATGATTCAAGACGAATTGTGGGGAATACTGGACACACGAGGCGTGGAAGATGTAGTCACTAATCTTTTAAAAGATATCCATAAAGGTAACAAGGTAGATAAAAGTGGGAAAAACAGGTATCCAAGCATGCAGAGGTAAAACGGGGGCTTAGGCAAGGATTTCCTCTGTCACCCTTATTATTCATGATGTACCTTCAAGGATTAGAGGCCAAATTAGAGGAAAGTGGACTGGGTTTCAACCTGTCTTTCGTCAAACAAGGAAACCTCATTGAACAGGCACTACGAGCATTGATGTACGCAGATGATATATTGCTAATGGCCGACGAAAAGGAAAATTTGCAGAGATTGGTGGACATCTGCGGTAATGAGGGAGATAGGTTAGATTTCAGATTCAGTAAGGAAAAATCAGCAGTCATGATTTTTAACGACAATGAAGGTAGTGAGCTCAGAATACAGAAGGTAACGCTAGAGATAACAAATATCTGGGCGTATGGATAAGCAATGGGGCCTAGTGTCCTAGTTCCTAAGCGAACACGAAATAGATGTGATGACTAAATGTAACAGGAATGCAGCGGTAATGAAAAACAGGGCATTACGGAATCACAATAGGTACGATGTTGTGAGAGGAATATGGAAAGTGGTCATGGTTCCTGGTCTGACGTTCGGCAATTCGGTCTTGTGCATGAGATCAGAAGTTCAAGCAAGATTGGAAATTAAGTAACGTGGAATAGGTTGGCTTGCCTTAGGAGCTCACGGGAATGCAAGGTGGTATGGGATGGTTATCATTCGAGGGCAGGGAAGCTAGCAGCAAGATAAATTTTGAGAAGCGATTGAAAGAAATGGGGGAGGAGCGTTGGGCTAGGAGGGTATTCAGCTACTTGTACATGAAGAATGTCGATACCAAATGGAGGAAGTGAACCAGAAAATTTACTACTAAATACATAGAAAACAGGAGGGGGCCAGACAAGAAAAATTATCAGTTAAGATGAAGGTAAAGGAAGATGAGACAAATATGTGGAGAACTGGCATGATTAAGAAGTCCACACTGGAGATCTATCAAGCTCTTAAGCAGGAAATTGCCAAGGAAAGGATCTATGATAATACTCGGGGAAGTTCTCTGCTGTTTGAGGCCAGGACGGGAGTATTATGAACCAAGACATATCGGGCCAAATACGAAGGGGCAGACATGGTATGTAGTGCGTGTGGAGAGGAAGAAGACACTACCGAACACTTGATATTGTTCTGTTAAGGGCTTCACTCTATAGTTCAGGATGATAGCGCACAGTTTTTCAAAGCACTGGAATTTAGGGACAGGGAGGGCAAAATAGACTTCAAGCGGGTAGTATTAACTAGAAGGAGGTTATCTGATTAGTGGCTGAAGTCAAGGCACGAGTGAAATCAAATCTTTGGCTGCAAAGTATGAATACTCAACCTCACTATTTAAAGGAAAAAAAAAATCTAGTTTTTGTTCATTAGGTATTACAGCTTGGTGGCGCTAGCCACCGCCCGATCTAAAGGGTACAGCCATATCCATCCATTCCTCCATCCACGATGAGCTCGTTCGCCTCCCCTACACGCTCGAGGCACTCTAGCGCAGCGCCTCCAGAATACCATTCACCGATTTTCTTGCGCAGAACATCAAATAAACGTTTTATTCACTGTCTCTAGACACAAGACTGTCGTCTTTCGACGACAGTTGTGGTGTAACATGCAGATTTGGAACCACGTTTTCAAATGCGAAGCATTTCTTAGTGAACTTCAGCAACTTTGAGCGCATCTATCTATCTAGCCGCTTACGGTTGGACGCTCTCGTGGTCACACCTTTAACTTGGCGTGAACCAAATTCAGCATGGGAGGTTAAGATGATTTGATGAATATGACGCGCTGGTCAAGACGAATAATGTTCCCATACCATCGCGTACGTCGTCAAACACTTCGCGCCAGACAGCGGCACATACCCATGGGCGGGGGACGTTGAACCCCACATATCAATCATTCACCCACGGGCGGGTATGTGCCGCTGGTGTGCGGGTATGTGCCACAGGTGATTGACACTTAGTATCTACCCAGGAACGACGAGAACACACATGGGTAATTTTAACGCGCGAGCGTCAATAAATACCCGACATCGGTAGAGTCGGCCAGATGAGTGCAAAGAACAAATGTCGGAGTCGCAGCTAGAATCAAACCCAAGCATTTCGCGTGGAAATGAAGCATTTTACCACAGAGCTACACCTGGTCTCGAAACGACTTTTCAAATAGACGCTAATCTTCGGGAAACGTAAATTAGTGGTTGCAGTTCTGCCTACCTAATTTTAGAAACATTACATGTGTACTTCTTTAATACAGCCGTGACGTCGTGTTAACGTCAATTAAGGTTAGTTGTCATGCGCCGAAGTTGATTCATGTAGCAGTGTCCAGAGCCAGCATCTTCGCGAGCACCAGTGCTTCATATAAGCTTCTGGTGTTGCAAATACGCATGTTCCAGTTGACGTCGTTGCGCAAGTGCAAACAATTGGTGATACGAACATCTGTGACCCTTAAACATATGTCTGTGCGTGCAACATTTGTACATATATTTAGCATCATTTCATGACGTGTCGTTCAACCAAAAAACTGCAACACGTTCACCTTTCTTCCGCATGATTCGCATAACGTCAACTCCCAGGAACGTGGAATCTGCCGAATTTTTTTTTGTGTTGCAGCATTAAGAACTATGTTGTGACTGTTTTACTGCTTTAACTGAGTTTTTTAATGTGAAGCATTTGTTAGCGAACTTGGGCTACTATGAACGTAATTATCTATCTATCTATCTATCTATCTATCTATCTATCTATCTATCTATCTATCTATCTATCTATCTATCTATCTAGCCGCTTACGACCTTTAGCTCTCCTGGCCGTTTGGATATTGGTATCGACACTAAACTTGGTGTATAATAACATGACTGTATTATGAGCATATTCGACTAGTGATAACATGGCAATCATGACATGTATGTCATGAATGTCATGGTTTATATTTCATGGTCTTGTAGCTCTTGCGGTGGTTTCGTTCAGATGACATGTTGTAAAACTGGTAAGGTATGGCATGATTGCATGGCGAATACAAGCGACAGACCCTAACAGAAAAACCATCACATGTGTGGTATGTAACAACATGGCTATATGCCACTTTAATGATTCGCTCGCGGCCGTTTCGCTAGCGTCACCTATACCAAACTTGGTATTACAATACGTGAATGGATGACGAAGGTATGTGACTGATTCAAACATGATAAGCATGAAGTGCGTATTATGTAACAACATAACAACGTGCTATGCTCATGATGCGCTCGCGGCTGTTTTGCTAGCTTGACATGTACCAAACAGGGTAGTACGCGGCACGAACGGGTGACATGGGTAAATGACACACCCAAACATGATGATCACGACATGCGTGTCATGTAACAACCTGACTACATGCCACACTGATGATGCGCTCACGGCCATTTCGCAAGCGTCACATATGCCAAATTTGGTATTACGTGACGCCAATTGAGGACGAAGGTATGTGGCTGGTGCAAACATGATAATCATGAGATGCGTGTCATGTGAGAACATGACTACATACAACAATCATGGCACCGAGCTTCATCGATTTGCACGTCTCGGACGGCTCCAGATGACCCCGGACGACAGCGCCGCATTCATTTTCCTCGGGGACCAACTGCAAGCTCCGCCCACTGGTCCGGGATCGCTCGAAGCATGTTCATTTCTCGCGTGCCTGGCGGCTTGCGGACGGCCCAGGACTGTTCGAACGATTTCTTTCAGGCAGCTGGCAGCCGACAGCCAGGGGCGCCTGCCAGTGCGGCCATCCTAAGTTAGACTCAGAAATTTTTGACGTGCTCTTGTTCTCTCTTTGCTTTTCTGTCCACTTCTTGCATGTTTCTGGATTTCACATGGTTTGCGCACCCAGTTCTTGTCATCAGTGTTCTGAGCCACGTCGAGCATGTGCGTATTCCCAAAGGTCGGGCAAACACGCGTTATACTCGCTAGGAGAAACAGCGGTAGAACGACCGCGCCGGTCTACGATGCTCACGTGCTCGAGTAGTTCGCTTACAGTAAGTTGCATCACAACAGAAATAGGTATAATTCACTACCTAACTGCTGCTTAGGTTGAAATTGGGTCAGCGGTGTGGCCTGTGTCACAGCTATGGAGGGAGCAGACGGCATAGCCTGACATAGAAGACGCCACAGTAGATGCAGTCTGCATCAAGCGCGATGATGGCCCGAGGCCGCTCGGGCTGGCTAGGGACATTTAGATCACGTGCATGTGACGTCGCCGCCTGTGAGCCGAGGCATCCGCGGGCCGTCCGCGAGTGATCCGGGACTTGGTAAATCGATGAAGCTCAGCAACACATTTCGACGTGACGCGGTGTGTGTGCTCACCGGCATTCATTTCGTCGCGTCACGCCGGCATTGCAATGCCAGGCGCTGGTCCTGCCATATACTGGCAGGCGCGCGCCGCGCTGCGTTGCTTTGGCGCATGCGCGTTTCAGCGCGTCTAGCGTCCCTCCGTCACGTAAAGAGGGAGACGCTGTGTGGTCTGGGTTACGCAACGGTGCGAAATGAAGCATGTCACGTTTCGGGCCGACGAACGCTGATCGCGCCTGGCGTCAGACTACAGAGTGCTCGCGTTTTGCTAACGTAGCGACGCTGTGCCCAGCATTCGCGCATGTCAACACTCCTTTGGAGTATAATGGGCCCTTCATGATGCGCTCGCGGCCGTTTTGCTAGCTCCACATATGCCAAATTGGGTGTTACTAGACGTCAATGGATGACGAATTATATGACTTGTGCAAACATGATGATCCTGAGACGCGTGTCATGTAAGCACATGACAACATTCCACGCTCATAGCGTGCTCGAAGCCGTTTCGCTAGCTCCACATAGACTAAATTTGGTATCACGGGACGTGAATAGATGATGAAGGTAAGCATCGGACACATTCAAACATGATAATCATGACACAAAAGTCATGTACGCCATCATTTACCTGCACCTCGTAACGTTGTGCTGATTTTAAAGTGACATATCAACATTTCTCGTTCGAGCTCCGCATATCATTTATTTCCACAGTACGTGGAATCTGACATTTTTATCTCATCTGAATCACCGAAATGCAAAGTTTATGTATCGGAAGTCACGATTTCACTCCGGAGCACTAAAATCACGTAAGTATTTGTTATTGGAGTTGACTGAATTGTAACAGTGAAGTTTGCTATACAACTAAGTCCCTGTTACACTTACTTTTAGGGGCAAAGCTTCTTAAAATGTAGGCTAGTCCCTCATCGTCCATCGCAGTCACCACTAGTACTCGGGAGTGCTCACTAGATGGCACTGCGGCGCTTGCTCAACCCCGATGAGTAGGAAACGCGTGCATTAGTGTGATAGGAGACGGATGGACAGACAGACTGACAGACAGACAGACAGCCAGACAGCCAGCCAGCCAGCCAGACAGACAGACAGACAGACAGACAGACAGACAGACAGACAGAAAGACAGACAGACAGACAGACAGACAGACAGACAGACAGACAGACAGACAGACAGACAGACAGACAGAGCAAGCTCCTTCGTCATCATTCACTTCGTAGATATGGCTCTATTTTTTATATAGCTAAATGTTTACTAAGTGTGCTGAAATCACAGTTCTTGCATGCAGTGCACTCTGTTAACGTTCTATCGAAGTTTGCGATGGCATATATGCCACATACGTTAAATCGTTCATTACACGTTTCGGCAAATGAAGTTGCGTAAAGCGTAATGGCGTGCAAAATGTGATAGTAGTTAGCAATCTGTTTACAGTTACTGTAAAAATGTTCTCGTATAAGGTTTTAAGAAATGTGAGAGAGAAAATAACATTGTTTCTATATTTTTTAGAGCAAGAAGATATACTGGGGGGGCAGCTTCAAGTCGGCTTGGAAGAATAAAAAAGTGCCGGGTGTCAAATTCAATCAAACTTTACTAATTAAGAGATTTTAAATCAAAACCGTATTGATTCCAATAATAATATTTGTACAGCAGAACAAATATCCTGGTGACATGACCTAATGAAGGGGATCCCAAGGAGAGGTTATTAAAAATAATGAAATTCTTCTAATTAGATTAAAAGCCGCTATAAAATGGTTTTCCTCAGTGACTTGCCGCGACTGCACGATAAAAAACAATGCTTGATTGTTTCATCCTTGTTACAGGATGAGCAAAGTGGGGAAGGAGCCAGACCAGCTCTATGCATCTAGCGATGCATAGGAACTCTACAGTTTAGGAACTCTACAACGTAATTTAGTAAAAATAATTTCTTCTTTGCGTGTTGACCAAAAATTCCTGCGCCAAGGGGTTGAACTGCACTTCATCGTCGTTATCTTTTAGCTCCATTACGCACTAATATTTTATAAAATGAATTAAAATTCATTACGTACTCTCTCTCCATTAGACAACACTTATATATTATCTAAGTGATTTGGGCAGGTTTCTCGGCTAGAATAATAAGAATTAGCCCGAATGCCCTCAGAAGTCTAACAATCACTGAGCCCTGGTGTCCTATATTTTGCACATGAAGATTGTCCACTACTGTGAGCGACGCGTTAGTTTTAGGGAAGAAGACCCACTTTGTAAACAGCAAGGTAAACCTCAGAAACAACATGAAAAAATACGATAGCAACTGATAAAATAGTTGACCAGTAAAGGGTCATTTATTTGGTTGCGCCGAGTGTCGTCGTTATCGCATTTCACGATTTTGTTTCCCATTTTGCACAGTTCAAAAGAAGGCGACCACGGACTTTTATACCCCGTGAAGGCGACGACAGAAACTTACTAACTATGCTTGCGCAGATGTATTGAGGATAGTACGGACATTGTTTTATATGACTTATTCTGTCGCAATTCGCAGCAAAATTTTTTTGTCCTTTTTATAGGATCCCAGGGCCAAAAGGGTTAAAGGGCTCTAGTAAGGCAGCGCTTTTCGCTTTCGGTGCCACTGTGCGGCGCATTTTGCTCATGCTTGGCGGTTTTTTTTAGTGCAGTAGATGCGAGTAGAGGGGCTTGACTATAGCACAGTTTCTGCCAATATCGTTGCTCCCATCGAGGTTCTTAGAAGTAGTTTAGAAAGCTTTATGATTGTCCCTGAATCAGCTTGGTTTTGACAGATCCACTCACTGTAAGGTTAGATAATTATTAATGTTGAGAAATAATGCGAAGTATTGTGAAAGACTCGCACTACCGAAAGGGTATTGTCACGAGATACAAGACCACCACGCGAATTTTAACAGCATTTGCCCAATTCACTGTTTCGCACATCTAAAAAAACACGTTTTCCATAAGGAATACGTTGAATCGCCATATTTCAGTTCAACATGCTGCTGTAAATTGCTAATACGCCCTTATGTGAGTCGATGTGTGCGCGTAAATACAATGCAGACATCGCGTTGAAAGGAGTAAGTGTTAGAATGTCGTAATTACGTAAAAGTTTTTTCAAGGAGGAGTAGACTGTCAATAAAAATGTGTTGCGATTGTCACAAAGAAGGTCAGCACAAACCGTTGAAAAAGTACATCTGCACGAAGGTTACTTTGAAGACGACTAAAACGTAATTTTCTCTTCGCAAGCAAAGCTTCCAGAACTCAATATTGGTAAATATAAATTATAATTACTACTATAATATCAGTGATAGGTGATTGTTCATCCCGAAGAAACGTAGAGTCACTACGAAACATAACTGATGACCTGTACATATGTACGTACAGCATTTTCAGTAAAGAAAAAAATCTGGCGTTTTATTGTAAACTGCAACCAAAATCTTAGTAAAATAACTCCAGACCTTTTTTAGGCTCTTTTTGAACATTCGATAATGAAACATATCAGCGGGCAAAGCTACCGGATGTATTCAGAGCTATCTTTAGTAAATCATGCTCATTTCGGATATGATTTATAGAAAGATGTCTTTAGCCGGCAAACCTTCCAGAACTCTACGAAACAAACGAAAAGTATTTAAAGCAGAAATTAAGCTCTATTTGAAAGTGGCTAAAGTGTGCTTTCTTCAACATGCGGACCTATCAAACTTGTTCAAAGCTAACTTTAGAAAGATATGGCCATTTTGAATATCATTTACAGAAACAAGTCCCCGGCAGGTAAACCTTCCAGAACTGTTCGAAAAGAGCAAGTTTTAGCGCGAAAGTCAGGCCCCGTCTGAAAGTGATTTGAAAATGCCTGATTTCTTCAGCAGGTGAACACACCGGACCCATTCGGAACGAATAAATCTTTAAGTAAAAATAAATCACTTATTAACGCCAGTAAAGAACGAAACAATCGATATATAGTGACCGGGATTATTAATAAGTGTGTGCACTTACGCAATAATTCGAAACAAACGTCGTTATATTGTCGTCGAGGAAGTACCAAAAAATAGCACGTAACATACTGTCACTATGGACACACCACAAGAAACATTAGGAAAAAGCATAGAAAAATCAGGGAATATGCTATACTGTTCGGCTGCGATATGGGCACCTTTGTGGGGGCCAACGGATGGCAGCGTCTTGACATGTTTCAAGAGCAAGATGCGCCAATGAAGACTGTCACCCACTGGCCCTCTTGTCGACGACCACCCACCATGGCCATCCATAACCCACCAATGCCACGTCCCCTGTGTCCTCTTCACCATGGATTGCATCTTGTACACTGATGTGGGACGTTGTTGCAGAAGAAGGCATCATGGCGGCGGTTATTTTGGGGCGAATAGTGAAGCCCAGTGCATGCGCCAACGTGGGTCTGGCAACGTCCGTGACGAGTGGTTCCGCCAGCAAGGACATGCCTGAGTTGTTCGTCGATGAACCCGGGCCAGGTGCCCACATGATTGTGATCGTGCACTGTAAAACAAGAACGCGTCCCATATTTTATTTATTATTTATTTATTAAGTACCTGCTTCGCCATAAGGCAATACAGCAGGGATGGTACAGTACATATGATCAAACACATAAAATAAATATTCATAAAGCATGGAAAAAATCATCACTTGAATCAATAGAGACTATTTCCGGTGGCAGAGTGTTCCATTCTCCTATAGTGCGGACAAAGAAAGAGTAGCGAAAAGCGTCACTCCCGAATAGACTCTCGCGTATTTTCAAATGATGATCGCGTCATTGCCATAGTTAACACTCGCAGTTGCATGCAATGATAGGCAGGCTGAATTACGCGAGGCATTTCGAAATCACGTCGCATATTGTACCTTGTATTCCATATTTTATCACGTTGCATATTTTTATCACGTTGCATATTGTACCTTATATTCCAAAACCTAACATGTAAGCAAACGTTTTTAGTGTTTTATATGAAAAGACTATAATTATTGGTTGTAATAGATTGTTTTACAAAAAACTTGTGCTTGTAATAATATGGTGGATGTAATTAAAAAAAAAGATATATGCAAATCACCGAGAGCCGAAGAAACCAAAGGGTTGTCACAGATTTCTGAGTATTCGTGGACTTAATGTGCCACATCAGATCTGAATGTTATGCGCCTACGCATCTGACAGATTAAAAACGTATGCAGTAGCACTGAACGTGACATATGAAGGCAGTGAGGAGCTGTACTTAAACGACGCTCGCGTTCACGGGCAAGCAGGAACTGGCGTTCCGAACTTGCAGCCTGCTCGGCGTCCATGGTGGGAAAGGGAATATTTGTGATACATGTTCCCTTTCGGATGCCGAGAGGCCGTTAAGTTTCGAGGCATCATTGAACTACAAGAAACGATATCAACGTCGGCTACCAGGAATCTTTGTATGGTAGTGTGTTGTGTTAAATGTAGAAATGATGTAGCAAGAAATATTTTTTTCGGAGAAAATAACATGCAGAGGAGTTTTGGTGACCAAAAATATTGTCTAAGAGGTCGAGGCTTCTTGAATGAAACGTTTAATACAAGGACACTCGTGTGTTCTGTGATCAATATTGGCGGTGACGCCACGGCAACAACAAGCTAAACTATATACTACGTTTCATACAGCAGATGCAACGCTGTGGAATATATGCCAGGAGGAGGAGGAAACAACTTTAATGACGCCAAAAATGGGTCAGGTGAAAGAGGGATTGGGGTCAGGAAAAAAGACGATGAGCTTTCAGGCCGCTGTAGGTGGCTGAAAGTCCATGCGCGCCGGCGACCCCTATATGACCTATAGCCACGGTGTAGGAACACCGTGGGCCTAGCGTACGATCCGGAGTTGGTCGTCCGGTCATGAGCTGCGCAGAGCAGCTTCCCATCGCTTCTGTCGCTCAGCCCCCGCAAAGGTGGATTCAGCTTGTTTGGACAAGTTCTATATGTATGTCGAGAGTCGGCTCTCGGACTCTAGCAGAGGCGACGATGCGGCAAGGTGTCATGCTGGTTAATTGTAGAATGTATAAGGGCAAAATGTGTGATTGCACGCGTCTCACAAATACTTTCTGTCGTTGTAAACGCTCGTGCGAACCGAACATGGGCTCGCGCATGATGCGTCGCGACACGCTACAAATAAAACACAAAAAGAAACGAAAAAAAAACGCCACATTGTCCAGAATGACCTAATGGTAAACGTATAACGGAGTATCTTCACCTGCGAGGCACAAAGCATCTGAAACGTATCACGTATTACTCAGGCTAAAGGGCAAATGAAAGCATCTTACGGATGGTAATATCATTGGACTATCTCTTGGTGAAAATGCACCTACTGTGAGAAGCCTCGCTAGTCTCCACAGCGTTGCACCAGTGGATGTATATGCGACTCCCGCCGCGTCGGTGTGACGCAACAGCTCACACCTTTTTTTCATCGACCGACCTTGGCATGGCCACGGCCTTGACACGGAACACTGGTTGCGTTGTACGAGATACACATTGAATCACGACTGAGAAGAACATTTTCGGACAAGAACGACTTTCCTGCCACAAAGGTCTTTGAGCAACTAGAAAGGCCTTTTCAATAGCTTCTCACCGATGCGCCTTGGATTAACATTTTCTGTGTCAGGAGATAAAAAAACTAAGTTTTGGTAGATTTGCAATATGCGCTGCGTGTCAAGCCGAGTGGATGACAAATATTTACTTCTTCTTTGTTACTTACAGTGCCCGTGACCGACGTTAGTCCGGTGAGAAGGAGTCCTTTGAAAGAGGTGCCGCAAGATTTCCTTGGGCAACGAGAAACCGTGGGACAGGAAGCTGCAGCGCTGGAACAGGACAACCTCGAGCCATATTGGATCGTCATCCCGGTGCAGCTTGCCAGCGCGCACAATGCAGAGAAGCTAGCGTGCTGTCGATGCCGCTTGAAGAGAGAGCGAACAGGGCCTGTCTTAGCTGCTTCCGTCAGACGTGCTGGCGTTCCCGCCTCCTTGATGCAACGTGTCCTGCAGCACTTCAGGAAGGAAAAGATGTTCGAACAGCTCGGCGTGGCAGCGCGAGTGTTCGCTCGCGCACTTCTCAAGACGCTCGCGCTCGAGCACGTTGAGGTGGCATGATAAGCTCAAGGAGGCATGGCAAGCTGATGATAATGCCCATGATGATGGCAAGTTGCAGCTCTACCCACCAGTTATTCATTTATAAGGTCGTTTAGGTTATGATTATCTAGTGATCCCAATTAACTAGGTATTTCTTGATATATTGTACGATAAAAATAATTTATGCTATTTGATAGGGAAGAAAGAATGAAAAAAATACGCTGATGGTCAAATTTTGTGTTTCTCGAGGTATCTAAGGCTTTTCTACTTAATTAGCCATTGTGCATGAGCAGTTTCGTGCAATTGGCCGCATTGCCTAGCACCTGGATCACAAAAAACAGGCTCACATGGAAATGAAACGCTTATCTCGCGTTCATGCTGCTTTTCACTCGCACGAGTGGCGTGTTCTTGCACGTTTTTTTATTTGTTTTCATGCACAATGGTGGCTCAGTCCAGCGTCGCTTGAACGCTTCGGGGCTTTTTCCAGCGTTGCTGTCATTTATGCAACTCGTCACTAACGTAATCGGCGCCTGTGCTCATGCATACACTACCACAATGGCCTTCACCAACACGGAAAGCAGAGGTGTGTAATAAGAGCCGTCAACGCGTGGAGGCGTTGTACATTCGACTAGCCCCTGTCTCGCTCAGCTAATCCTCCTTGCGCTCCACCAAGTCACGAAATTCCCTTGTCTTCAGCAGTGCTTATTGCAGAAGTTTGGTGTATTGCATTCGAAGCAGTAGGTGGCGGAGAGAAAGCGTTGTCGTGCGTGCAAGCTGCACGATACGACAACTAGACGTCGCACGCAAACACAAAGCGAAAGACAAGGAAATCAACTGTGTCTAGAGCGACTACTAGATGCTGTCTGACGCCAACAAACTGTACGCCGCGCCACCATGCGGCTGCCGCTTGTAGCGCACAATACTCCCCTATAGCGATGCGGGGAAGTTTCATGACCATCAAAGGTATTGAGGCACTCTAGTAAAGCATAGCAAGGGGTGAGAAATGGGCAGGTGAAAGGGTAAAAACCTAGCAAAGTCAAGACCACCTAGATAGATGCCTACCAGCTTTGCTTACACTGTTCCCCACGTCCCTAACAGGTCCGCTCCCTAGATCCGGTATGGCAACACTACGTGGTTACCGATATTTTCGCTTCTGTTTTAGTTCTTATATTTCAAACCAAAGACACAAAAATAGAAGAGAATAAAAAGTAAACGACCAAGAACGCTCGGCCCACCCACGCCTGCACCTTTAATGAACGCATCAAAACTAGAACACAAGCAAAAATATCGCATTATAGAGAGATCGCGCAGTGGTGCGAAACCGCATGTGCGCGCCTGTCAATGGTGATGAATGGATGCCATGCGCAGCGCCGTTCGCATTTATTTCGGCATCGACTGTACTCTTGTGGTACATCCTTACGTCGGATCAGCATCAATAGTTGTAAAGCGCCGTCCAGTGAGGTTTGTTAATGTATCAGTTTTTAGGACCACCACGCTCGTGAGCACGAGCGCTACATCAGCTTACCGCTTCTGACATGTTGCTAACACTAATATTGCTGGTGGCATCATTACGCAATTGTAAACATCTGGTTAACATACGATATACGCGGCTGTTCAATATATGTCTGTTTGTACAACATCTGTACATATCTTTACCGTCATTTTGCAACATTCCGCAGAAAAAAAATCGCTACACAGTCACCTTCCATCCGCATGCTTTGCATAGCATTGATTCCCAAGGTACGTGGGATATGCCGTTTTTTTTCTTATACAATACAATTTTCGTAGTGACAGGCTTTTTTAAAGTAGAATTTGTGAGTACACACGTTTGTTTTGTTTCAATGCATTCTTGTCCTACCGGGCTAAAGCATCGCTGAGGAAGTGGCAGTACGAATAAATTACTGAAAAAAAACTAAGATATACTTTGCTTGCTTGCTTGCTTGGGCCCAAATTTGGCTCGTACCTACTATACGGAAGGTCGGCTATTAAACCGGTGGTTATTATATTAAGGACGAATGAATGTTAAATTTGATTAAAGAAAATGAATAAAACAGATATTTAGAAAATATGAAATTTCACAGTCCAGAAATCTCGTACGGTTAAAGTAGATAAAGAATCGTAATAGATAATATAACTGAATTAAAAAAAAATTAAACTTACACTATATGTAACCTAACAAGAAAACCTTCTCGTGTGTCTAAGGAATTCACAGACTGCTATACAGACGTTCCTGTTGCTGTGGTCCAGAGAAGAACCCCCAAGGGAAAGCATGTTTTCAGAATTAAGAGTAACGCTTAACTTTCTCCATAATATTTCTAAATGTTTTTCTTCCTATTGGTTGCGAAACGTCAGCAAGTAAGTAAAAAAAAAGATCAATGTTTTTATGCTCTTGACAGTAAAGCAGAGTGGAGATGGCACCTGGCAAACCTGTATAAATAAAAATTAAGAGGCGAAATTCGACAACGAAATATTGTGAAGCATACTTCCGATTTGCGTGTGGGACACCGTTTATCATCCCAAGGAAAAGTAAGGTGACGGTATTCTTTAACTGGTAACCTCATTTTCATGAAATTCTGAATTATAGAATATCTACGAAATCGGGATTCAGTAACAAAACGGTGTCAGGTACGATGTACATTGCAGGGTCATCCAGGGATCACCGCGCGAGAGTGTCCGCCCTTTCATTTATAAATATTAACTGGTGTCCTGGAATCCATACCAACCGCACTGTATTCAAGTGTTTAGGGATCAAAAAGGCGGAAGCATTCCTCATGGAAGACTCTTAATAAGAAGTTGAAGTTATGGGTGTGCATACGGTGAGTGAATCAGTAACTATAACAGTTGTCGAATAATTTAGCCTAAATCTTCTAAAGGCTAAAATAATTCCTAAAAGCCCTGCTTCAAATATGGGAGGGTAGTCCGGGAGACGTACTGAGAATGACCAAGACAAAGTTTCTGAGAATATGCCTAGACCCGCTTTCTCTACACACATGCATGCATCAGTGACAATTACATCGACATTTCTCAATTGAAGTATGTAATCTCCTGATAAACTCATATATCTATACGGTAGCAGTGTTGCATCAGATGGGAATATGTCGTTAAATTCAATTTTTATTTTTGCCAATGACTCATTTGAAACAATGATGCATATGTTAACGTTTAACGTTCTAGTTGCTCTTGAAGAAACAAAACTTGAGGCATATGAAGCCCAGACCAATGCTCATTAAAAATGTTCTCGGTTCAGATATGAATACAAACTGTAATAGCGTACTAGCTTCTCAGTTTTCTTTTCTTTTTTCCTCTCTTTGTTTCTTTCCCCCCTTTTACGGTTCACCTTCTTTTATTTCTTGCTTCAATTTTCTGTTTACTTTTCCCATTTATTTTTATACGTTCCTGGTGTTGTTTTTTATTATTTTTTGCACTCCTTTCTTCCTCTCTTTTTATTTATTCTTTCCCTTCCTTGGTGTTTTATCCCCCCCCTCTTTTTTCGGTCGTTACCTGTTACGATTGCTTCCTCTTTTTTGTATTTTTGTACGGTGGTTCGCCAGCGTTACACCAAGCGACCTAGCTATTTTTTTCATTTGATGATACGTGATCATAATAGGTGGTCATTAGTGGCAGTTTATTAAACTAATAAATTCGTTTGAGTCCGATATGAACTTTTCGACACTCTTGAATTTGTGCCTGTTCGAGTGTTCCTGCGCAAAGGCGCGTGGGTGTTCTTACGTGCGTACGTGGGGTATATTTGAATGTTTTTGTTTTACCCTTCTCTTACCTTTTTCCTTTCCGTCCTTTCATCCCCATTCGCCCATCCCTCGTGCGGAGCAATGGAGGTGTCCTCCATAGAGAGAGACAGAACGACGCCGCGCTAATTATTTCCCTTTTCCTTCAAAAGCCACTTCGGCGCCAAACGAGCGAGGCCGATGGGCGCGAGGCTGGCGCTGCACGTCTTCCTCTTCGCTCTGCTTTCATAACAGACCCACTAGTCAAAATAGCCGTTTGGTATGCATCGAATAGAGCTCAGGTAGCTCAAGAAATAATTATCGCTTCTGTAGAAAACTGGAAACACTTTGAGCGTTTTGTCTATATATGTATATCTCTGGCTGCCAACGCCTGGGTGCTCTCTTGATCGCCTCCTGAAATTAGTCTAGACCAGAACTAGTAAGGGAGGGCAAGAGTGTTTAGCGAATATGTCCCTCTGGTCGTGACATGCATAACATGAAAATACCACAGCGTACATCGTCAAACCCTTTCCCCCAGATACACGTGACCCATGTAGCCACAGATCACTGGCAGTTTATATCTACGCAGGAACTGCGAGAAAAGGTAATTGTAAATAGAATGTAAGAGAGTCGATTAAATAAAACTGACCTATGCAGTGTGGACCTCACGATTTCAACGAATAAATATTACCTATAACTCTAACTCCAATGGCGCGTTCACACTTGGCCTCGAAGAGAGCGAAACGGGCGAAACTCTCCGGTAACTGGCTCGTTTCGCCGCCCAAGCAGCCGGAAAACCACGCCATGTGGCAGGCGCGCAAGAATCGCTCCGTGACCGATTTTCTCGCCCCGCAAAATCGTATCCGGTTTGCGCTTCACAGCCTTGGCTGTGCTAGATCCAACCACGTGACTTAACCAGCTCGCCGCAGAGTCATCATGGTGGCACAGGCAATGGCGGTGGCTCGCATCGGCTCGAATTGCAAACTACCCGTGCAGCACGACGAAGTTTGATGACTCCAACAAGAACGCGTTCATTGAGAGCCTGACTTGGATTACGAACGCCGAGAACTCTGGAACTAGACGGTGCAGCGGCAGCGAGTCAGCATGCCCCAACCTGTCTCGCGTTTGTGTACAGCCAGCTGAAGGCGCCGCCGCCGCTGCCGGTGCGTTCGCTCGTGTCGTTTCTGCTGGCTTATCTCCCGAAACAACGTTTGAAAACATGCGAGATGTTTATTTTCACTACTTTGTGTGGATAACTAAAATTAGGTACGAACTTTAGTTCTCAAAAAGCAGGCAAAATCGAATTAATTGTCAAGGTATCGACGGCAGCAGTGGCTGGATGGGGCAGAACGAATGTGAACATCTTCGACGCGCGCGGTCGGGGTTTTCCGGCCACTCTGGCGTTTTCGTTTCTCTTCACTTCTCAAGTGTGAATGCGCCATAACGAGGTGGCACACGAGGCCGCGCGAGGACTCACTAACCATTCCGCCTCCGCAGCCCGTCTACCTCGCGGGGAACGCATACTCACGTTCAACGATATGACAAAACACTTCTGCCAAAACTTGCAATCCCCCGGCAAGGTTCTGTTTGGCGTTGCATATCTCAGTTGCCAGACTTCGAAGCAGTTTTTGCCAGACCGCCGCCAAATTTGGCAGAGAAATTTGCCCCTGTAGTTGTGACTTCTCCGTGAGGGTTTGTGTAGTCCGCGTTGCATTTCATGCCAGCAACGTTGATCGTTTTAATTAAAGGAATAAACGTAAAACGCGTGTTGCAGAAATCGGGACGCGTTCTATTGCTGTGTGTACTGCTGTGCAATTAAGAGATCGTGTCTGAGTATTAGGAACGACGCGTATGAATGAGTACACGCTTTTAAGGAGGAGTGAATTTGAGCCGCATTTAAATATTGCCACGTTCCATTTACCAGGTCCTTATCACCGTCCAGGTCCTTATCACCGACAGAGGAACGGCATTAACTGCCGTCTTAACTCAAGCGATCTTGGCATACAGCCAAACAAACCACCGCTGGACGACAGCGTACCACCCACAGACCAACGGCCTCACCGAGCGGCTTAACAAGATGATCACCGACATGCTGTCAATGTACGTCGATGTCGAACACAAGACGTGGGACGCCATTCTTCCGTATGTGACCTTCGCATACAACACGGCGGTGCAGGAGACGACGCAGATATCTCCATACAAATTGGTCTACGGAAGGAGCCCGGCAACGACGCTCGATGCCATGTTACCCAACGTCACCGGCGAAGAAAACCTCGATGTGAGCGAGTACCTTCAACGCGCCGAAGAAGCCCGACAACTTGCGCGTCTCCGTATCAAGAATCAACAGACGACCGACAGCCACCGTTGCAACCTTCGACGACGCTTCGTGGAATACCAGCCCGGTGAACGTGTTTGGGTGTGGACGCCGATACGGCGACGTGGACTAAGTGAAAAGCTTTAGCGACGGTACTTCGGACCATACAGGGTGGTTCGACGTCTCGGCCCACTTGATTACGAGGTTATCCCCGACGGCATCACGAACTCTCAACGACGCCGATCGCGACCTGAAGTCGTCCATGTCGCGCGCCTCAAGCCGTTTCATGCGCGTTAACAAACTGAAAGTGTTTTTTGTATTATTGTTGTATCGTAATTTATTCATTGTACTTTCTTGCATTATTATTGTACCTTCATCTTTATTTAAACCATCGGGACGATGCGTTTTTTCAGAGGGGGGCAATGCCACGTTCCATTTCCCAAGTTTTTGTTATCGTCCCAAAACACCACACGATTCTCAGCGCAAACCGCGCCTGCAGTTTTTGAGAAGGTTCCGGACTGTAGTAGATCATTTCGATAAGATCACGCCCACTGTTTGAACGGTACAGATTGTTCTGTAACCTACGCCACCGCCAGCAATAACGCTAGAACATTCGACGGCAAGAGTATAAATGCCGACGCGCTTCGCCGCTTGTCAGTTGTTGATCGAAGGCCGACGCTCCGTTCGCCGCTATTAGTCCGAGACTGCTATCTATGCGAGACTGCTGCTGTAATTGGACTTTCCGTTTAGTGGGCACAGGTTCGCCCAAATAAACAGTTAAATCCCAACACGAAGTCTCCTGTCTTCGGCCACGTCACGACTCCATGAGAATATACGTCGGACTCGTGTCGCCGAAGCGCGGAATATTTCGGTAACTGTGCGTACGTAGTCGACTGTGCACAACGCCGCGTTTTTGAGGGGGGGGGGGCTGAATAGAGTCGCAGCAGGCGATGCGCTTCCCTTTTCTGATCGTCCCGATTTTAGGGGTCTAGCTCTGCACAGCTGATCGTGCCGCGTCGCCACCACATGCGACGACGGGTATGCTAACTTCTCCTAGCTGTATCAGCACAAGACATATCGTTCAGACTCGTCTACAAATAAAGAATAAACGTACCAAGCCTGGATAAGTGAAGTACGTCGAATATGCTACAGCTATATACGCCCAGAAGGCTGCTTTATCACCGCAGCAGGAGTGAAGTAAGCGTGACTCGCACGTGCCTGTAAATGGAACCTCGCCCAGTGAGCCACCGTCACCTGCAAGGCCTCACTCACAATAAGAACGAACGACCAAAATTCGAATTAATTAATGTTTATTGTCTCTCAGCCGACTAGGTACGACTGGGTACGGAGATATTCTGTGCTTCGGTGATATTGAAACGTGGTGCGCTTCTGCAACGCACCGTTGATTTATTTAAGACGGACAACGTCGCCCACGCATTCATTGCACAGCTGCTCACGCGTCCTGACTTCTGTAGTGCACGTTTTACGTTCATTACATTAATTAAAACGGCCAACGTCGCTCGTGCACACGCTAAATGCACCACGGACGACACAAAACTCTCACAGAGAAGTCACAACTACAGGGGCGATTTTTTGTGTGAAATCTGGCGGCAGTCTGGCAACAACCACCGCAAAGTCTGGCTACTGAGATATGCAACGCCAAAGAGAACCTCGGCATTCCCCCCTCCGGCAACCTGCCTTGTGCAGGGCGCAGGCAGCTACCCTTAGACTATTGCAAGCCAGTGTGTAACCTAACCCTGTGGTTCAAGCAATGTACCCTGAATGGTATCCAAGTGCGGATTGCCCTGCCTGTAGGCTATTAGCAACCTTAAACCATGTGTTATGGGAATGTGAAGCCATCGGCTCCGCCGTCAGCGGAGACAGGTAGGCAGCGCTCTTACGCAGCCTCAAACTTAGCGATCAAACCCTGGCCGTTCAAAGTGCCCGTGAACGAGACGTCAAGCTCGGCTTGACAGTGTTACGCCTGAGAGTCCAGGCCGAACGTCATTGCCTCTGCAAAGGCAATCTGTGTCAAGGCCAGCGAGCGAGCCCGCCTGGCGCCATCATCTCAACGACGTCATCTAACCCGTCGGCGGCGGTGTGTCTTACGCAACGCACGGCGAGCTCTTTCAACCCACGAGCCCGATAGCACCCCGATGATGCAAGGGGCGCCATCCAGTCTGGCGAGTCTTACGCAATACGCGGCAACATCACAGCCAGCGGCCGTTCTGATTGGACGTTGCTGACGTAAGAAATCATCTGGGGCCTATAAAAAAGCCAAGCGGCATGTATGGGTCAGAGAGAAGACATCTCGGCTATTCGAGTCCCTAAGCTGTCGGCCCCCAGTGCCGAATATTTAACGTCTCTATTTCTATGCTGTACACAAACATTGCCCTAGCTCACCGTCGTCTCGTCCACTCGTCTATAAGCTCTGCGCAGAAGCAGCCGTTAGCTGAGAAACGCGTTACGGAACCACCTTGGCGGCCCGTGACCTCGGCGCACCTGCAACAGTGCTGGCGGCGGTGCGAGTCGTAACAACGGTCCCTGCGTGAGATTAGCCGGGTGGCGTGGGGTTTCCCTTGCGTCTTCTCAGGACCGAAATAAAGTTTCAATAAATCAGTTAATCAAAGTCACACTATTGAAGTCGAACCCAAGCATCTTGCGTGGCAATCAAGTATTCTACCCCAGACCCACACCGGATCTCGAAACTGCACTGGAGAAAGACTGCATACGCAAACGTATTGTTGGTGAAAAGTCAATTTTGGTTGCAGTGCTGGCTATCTAATTTTCTAAATATTACATACGCCCATGACACAGGTGTGTCATTTGGTTCACGCCAATTGTATATACAAAATCGCCCTCCACTGAAGTTGGTCTACGTGGCACAATTGAGGGCTATCATTTTCGTCAGCCCAAGCACTATAAATACATATCAGCTCACATCTTCTGGTATTGTTAAAGGGAATGTTTCTATTGGCATCGTTTCGAAGATTTATACAAAAGGTTATAAAACAAATGCAACTGTTCAATGCATGTCTGTGCGTACAACATTAGTACGTACATTCAGTGCCATTTTGTAACGTTTTGCTCAATGAAAAATTGCACCGCGGTCACCTTCCATCCGCATGATTCGCATAAAATCCATTCCCAAGGTACGTGGGATCTTCCTAATTTTTTCAACGCTTTAAAACCACTAAATGATTACGAGGCTACGTGGCACTAGGCGGATTCAGTTAATGTAGACTACCTAAGTTTTTTAACGTGCCGCAAAATATAAATATACTGTAATGTAATGGCATCTCACCACCATCTAAATGCGACCACCAAGATCGAGAATCAAACCCTTGTCCTCAAATTTTGCAACGAGCCATTAAATGATTACCGCGCCCCTAGATTAGACCACCAAATAATTAACAAGAAGTTCAAGTCACCTCACTTTATGCTCTCTACTTTTGGCAAAATATAGTAAACCATTGTTGCGCGCTGCTTCACTCTACGGTCTCCTCGACTTTTCACGCCCTGCGCAAGACGAACGTGTGGTTAAAAAGCCGCTTACCAAGATTGGGTACCAACAATATCCACGCTAAGATCGCAGACACTATCGTATCTGCAGTGTTACAAAAGCAAGGGTGCGCTTCGTCCTCTCACATACTCTTGTCACTATTTTGTGACATCTTGTATACGACTCCGTGCACTTACGAAAGAATGATGATTCTTCGGAGGTCACCGCCTGTAAAACAATCAAGCTAGCCCTCGATTCACTCTATTTCCACTTTGTTCCTTACCCTGGGGAGGGAGAGGGGAGAGAGTGGTAAACATTTTTTAAGATCTCCGGAAGCTTCACTTGACAAACCCTTACGTCCACCTCGTGCAGACCCGCCAGGCAGACGACTCCTAGATCTCCTACACATCAGACATGAATTCGACGACAGAGCATGATACGCACGCCCTAACATTGAAAATATACATGATCCATGTTCGATTCCTTCCCACGAATATGTCCCGCTAATCCCACGCCGTTGGCCTGTGGGAGGCGCACGCTGTTGCCCTCCGTCCCCAATACGCCTCTAAACAAAACATTTTCCATGGGCATTACCGGCCCTTACCAGAGGAGTTGGTATACGGCCACAGTAGTCCATGTGGGTGGTGTATTCTTCCACGCACCTATGCTGAAGAGGTGGTCATAGCCCCAGCCATCTCACATGGGGCTTTTAAAATCACGATATCAGATTGCAGGGGAGCATGCCAAAAACTTGAACTTGAGCGAATCTCACCCTATCTGTGTGAACTCTGAAATCATGTCCGTGGGCCGGTCACCCCTCTACTAGTTCGCTCACTGATTTGAATTCCTGGCAATCCGGGCCTTGGAAGAAATGAGGCAGCACATGCGGCCACCTGCGCGCTGATTTCCCGGGTCAGTGTACATCGCCCACCGATAACTCCTATGATGCAGAGGGGAACACTCCTTTCCTGTGTTTAGAAAGCTAATTATTCATATAGGAACGCCCACAGCCACTATTCTGCGTTTGGAAGGGTATTCAAAAATGCCGACGAGATAATTCTTCTCTATGTATACATACGCTAGAGTTCCCTTTAGTTATTAAGCATTTTGGCTCTTCCTTTTCAGGCCTCTGTCAATACTCTGCGGAGGTGACTGACACCAACCACGTGGTATGGGCAAGCCAGCTTAATTCTTCTTCACTCTCGAACTCTAACTCAACCCGAAAAGGCTGCAGAAGGAAGCATTGCACGACTGCCAGGACCTTCCGGCACCGCAAGCAATGGTCCGACGTTTCAGAACAGCGCCTATGACTAATGAAATCGCTGAGCAGGGACTCCACCTGGTGCTATAAGGCAGCTGACCCATTAGCAGCTGGTTTCTCTAACAACCTCTTTGTATTTAACAACAGAATAAATGGTTACGGCCATCACCACCACCCTCCGAGAAAGCGTTAGTAGGAGAAGTCATTAAACAAAACATTTGGAGCCATTACGCTGCTTAGAAGATGAAAACGAGCGGAGCCATGGTGGATAAGGTGAGTTGATGTTGCTATAGTAAATGCATATGTTATTGTTATTGATAGTTTTTAGCGATTAAGCATACACTTAAAGACACTGCTGTGTCTCTTAAAAGCACCATGCTTCATCAACAGTTGCCCTTGGAAGTCACGAAAACAAATGCTGTAGTACATAATAAGTCACCTTAATTGTTTCTAAAGAAGAGAAAAAAAAACGCGTGACCGCCCATTCTTGTCCACAAAGACAATTTGTCAGGACTGAGTGCAATACAGCTTCACTGTAAAATAAACTATTTACTATATTTCATCATTGCCGGAAATGAACAGAGCAGCGGCGAATACACGTTGTCTTTCGAGAGCTTGTCTACAGCTTGTCAACAGCATGAAAAATAACTGCACATTAGCACACATAAGGGCGTCCTCCTTGAAAAGTCGCTGATCATGATTCGCGATTTTGGTCCTCATCTGCAGCGCAGTCACGCGGCCATGAGATGATGCCGCGATTTCAAATATATATAAAGATGGCAATACTGATACAGCTTCAGCCAGCAAGTAGGGCTTCACTCTGAGAAGTCTAGGCATACAATCACAACAATTGGGCTGTCCAGAGGACCCACTACGTGGCGGTAGCTGGAAACCGGACTTTCCCGTCGTTGGAGTGACCCACGTGCTCAAGGGCACACGTCTTCAGGCCTTCATTATTAAAGGTTTTCGAAACAAAACTAAAGAGCTCGAAGTGGAGTTTGGGTAGCGAACATGGCCCGCTCCCTTGCAAGCAGCACTTCCGTATAAGCCTGGGTAACGTATCGATCCTGTGTGACCATGTTTCGGTAACCATTGATCATCCTTAACAGCAATTAGGTCTGTTAAGAACAGCAAAGCTGTTAAATCAAGAGGTAAAACGTCCAACCATCCACAAGGAACCTTCTGTGCTGTTGCCTAGCAATAATCATGCAACAGATGAGCGCTGCCTAGCTTTTTAATCACCTAGCAGCAAATGCGCCGAAGCATTCGTAGCTAAGTACCGGCAAGATACAGCTGTTATATACCTTCCTCTTGAGGATAGTGGCAATCTACCTGTCATAATTTGACAGTGCTTGCCAAATGTGCTCCACCCCATTCTTATTCTTCTAGTAACTTCAATCTCGTGGTTCGGCTCTGCGGTTTTTACCTACCCTAAGTAGACATAGAGCCTTTTACAACTTGAAGTGCACTATTACCTATATCGTAGGGCTATTCGCTTCCGAGGTTGTTGTACATTACTTTCGTTTTATGCAGATTTATTTTAGGACCCATCTTTCTGCTCTCCTTGTCTAACTCCGTAATCATGAGTTGCAGTTAGTCCCCTGAGTTACTCAGCAATGCAACCTCATCGGCGAAGCGCAGGTTACTAAGGTACTCTTCATTAACTCTTATTCCTAACTGTTCACATTCTAGGCGTCTGAAAACCTCCTGTAAGCACGCGGTAAATAGCATTGAGGAGATTGCGTCCCCCTGCCTTACACCCTTCTTGATTGGTATTCTGTTGCTTTCTTTATGAAGCACTATGGTAGCAGTTGATCCCCTGTGGATTTCTTGCAGGATGTTTATATATACTTCATCAACGCCCTGATTCGGCAGTGTCGGCATGACGGCTGATGTTTATATTGAATCAAGCGCCTTCTCGTAATCTATGAAGGCTATGTATAGTGTTGGGTTATATTCTGAGCATTTCTCTATTACCTGATGGACAGTATAAATGTGGTCGATTGTTGAGTTGATGTTCGAAATCTTGCTTGTTCCTGTGTTTCAAAAGAACGTTTACTTGAGTAAACGCAACACCAAGTTTAGCTTCAAACCGTTCTTCCAGTTTATCCCAGTTTAGACGCCCGTTTAAACTGGGATAAACGCCGGGCGCACCGCTGCTGCTTCGCATAACATCCGAGTTCCCTACGGGGAAATCGCTACGTGCCCACGCGAGTGTTTCCCATCAGTGAGTTCAACTGATTTGTTTTTTATTTTTTGTTCTCGTTGAACTGGAAAAATTCTGTGTTTTTTTTTCCTCTCGTCTTTGCGCTCTGTGTTCATGCGAGTTTTTTTTCCCTGTCATTTCATGCGCTTCTTCGGCTCATCATCTTCTTTTCCGGTGATTTATTTCCAACGCCTTTCCGGTGGCTTTTCCTGATGGTTGCGGATCATCGCAGTGGTTTCGGACGCTCGCTATGGGCTGCGATGCGAATGCTTTTTCCTACCGTTCTCTTACCTCTTCTCTTCTGTCTCTTTAATTCCCATTCCCCCCTTCCCTGCGCATAACTGTGGAGGTGCCCTCGATTGAGAGAGGCAGTAACGGGACTGCGCTTTTTTCTTCATTTTTCCTCTTTTCAAAACCACTTTCACCTTTCTTATGGGGAAATGGTCCATAATGTTTCGTTCTTTCTTTGTTAGATATATATGCAGAACATAGAATGGTCACTGCATCAGATTTGTCTAATGAAGAAATATTCACCTTTCGGCAGCCGATTTCAGCGGTCACGGTAGTGCCTTAAAATACCATGGTACTTGACTCCTACACAAGTGAGGGCACGTGCCATGTGAGCAAGGATCATCATCGTGATTGCACGTGGCTTGTGGAACGTTGACAGTGAAGGTCTATGCACTCTTCTCGCTAGTTCCCAGGTCCCCCACGTGAGTAGTGTGCAAACGCATCGTGGAAAGTGTACAAGGCGTAACTTACTGTACGGCCTGATGTCATACGAAGTGGTGGGAGCACAACAGCTAGTGCATTTGTGGCCCGCAATTTTAGGGCGCGTTCACACTGAGCATTCCAGCCACCGAAATTGGGCCGAATCCTATTCGGCGGTGGTGACTCCTAGTTCACACTGAAGCATCCGCTGAAGCGGATGCTTCATTGTTAACTAGGAGTCACCGCCGGGCGCAAACGCAGCGTCACGAGCAGTGCGAACGCAGCGTCGTTCGCACTGCTCGCGCCTTGCGTCGCTGAATATGCCATCTAGGACGGGGCCAACGCGAGATAGATGCGTTGTCACCCGGCTGTTGCCGTGGCTCGCAAACGCCTTTACACTATCCGGTGGTCTATACTTCGTTGATCCTTGTACGCCGGCAGCAACAAGAAGCAGTACTGCTTACTTTGCTGGCAAGTCGCTGCATGAAGAGCAGAAAAAAACCACTGACGCCAGCGGCGTAGCAGGGTTCGTTTTGCTCTACAAGACCGTGACAATCTCGGCCACCGCTTTCGCGAAATAGGGACCTGAAGTAGCACAGAGTGGGTTAAGGGCACCGCTACATAACAAGTGAGTAGGGCTTGGCCACAACTTTTCGAAATTTCTTGACTAGTGCTCCTATTGGTCTGCTGCGACTGATTAGGTGGCAGACGCTGCAAACATTGGTCTGAGAGCGATCGGCGCGGACAAGACCCTTTCGCGGATCTCGCCACCGCCTAAACGAATTCGGCGCACTTTCGGTGGCTGGAAAAGCTCAGTGTAAACGTGTCCCTGAAATCCGCCGAAAGTGCACCGAATCCTATTCGGTGGCGGTGACATCCGCCGAAAGGGCCCTCGCCACGCCGATCGCTCTCAGACTGATGTTTCTGGCATCTCCCCGCCGAATGAGTCGCTGCGGACCAATAGGAACGCTAGTCAAGGAGTTTAAAAAAATGGCGGCCAAGCCCAACTAACTTGTGATGTCGCAGTGCACGTAACTGAATGCTGTAATCAACGGGAGTTTAACCCACTTTGCGCCTACATCACGTCCCTATTTCGTGGAAAAGGTGACCGAGCTTGTCATTGGCATGGCCGAGCATGTCGCGGTCTTGCAGAGCAAAAAAAACAACAAAAAACCAGTGACGCCACTGGCATCGGCGGTTTTTTTCTGCATTCATTTGTTACAAGACATCGACCTGTCAGCAAAGTAATCAGTGCTGCTTCTTCTGTCTTCTTGCGTACGAGAACCATCAAAGTCTAGACCACCAGATAGCGTAGTGGCGTTTTCAAGCCGCGACAACCGGGTGACAACGCATCCATTCGGCGGTTGCCCCGTGGTATATGGTACATTTGGTGGCACGGGGCACGTCCAGTGTGTGCGACGCTGTGTTTCGGTGGCAGGAGAATTTCGCTCGCTATAGAAAGCAAAAGTTGATTGATTGATATGTGGGGTTTAACGTCCCAAAACCACTATATGATTATGAGAGACGCCGTAGTGGAGGGCTCCGGAAATTTAGACCACCTGGGGTTATTTAACGTGCACCCAAATCTGAGCAGTTTCTGTGTGAACTAGGGGTCAGACTAGCAGCATGCTAAATTAACCATGATCGCGTAGTTGTGTGGCGGAACAGGACGATGCTTAAACAGGTTCTTCACAACAGGCCGACGTGTGGGTGGGTTGTCAACGCCTAGAGAAGCACAAGCTCGCGAACGCCTGATCTTCGTTTGTGGCAACTTTCGGAGGAGAGTCTGCACACCTCAGCCAATAATGAACCCAGCTCGGAGGAGGACGTCCAGACGTGCTGCCAACAGAAAGACATCGGCTGCAGCATCTAACAACAGAGGTGGACGCAATGGCATCGGTCCGGCTCCCCCTCATGCCACTATCTTGCCCAGTGAAAGGGGGATCTTGCCGCCATCGCTCTTTTTGCAGCTGCAATCAGGCAACATCATGGTTCACCATGTTGCTGTCACAGAGGTATGACAGCATATTCATCTCATTCTTCTGTGATTCATGATATTGCGAAGATCACTGCATGGCTGGGCTGCACAGCATGACACCTAAGCTTACTTCAAAGTAGTGTACATAAACACTGTTTTTAATGCAGGGAATAAACTCCCAAAGGCCTTCACTCAAAAGAAGGGGAGCTTCCCAGCTGTATGATGAACTGCCGCAGTCGGGCCAAACCATAGTCCTCACCTCAGCTTTTCCAGCCGTACGTACTTTTACGTTTTAAATGCGAAGCAGCTCTTTGGCTCACGTTGTGTAACGCCACATGTACGTGCGTCCATACAAAGGCACTACAACGCGTTCCCGTCGCCAACCTGGGGCGGTGCCAAGTAGGTCACGTTTTAGCTGCGCATTGACGTCATGCTGCATTTGCAGGTGCGCGCTGACGTCACTCTGTCCCTCACCCGTATCACGCCCTCCACCACACCTGCAGCAGTTGCCGTCTCCCCCACCCGCTCGCAGCACACTTCCTTTCCACCACTCGCAACCTTCGACTGCACATAGAGTGAAAACACTCTTTCGGTTCGATTGTCTGCGATGAAACTTAAGGAAACGTACTGTTACTCGATGCGCACGTCCCCATCCGCTGCCTTGGAGGGTGGAGACAACCGCGTCGTCTGCTACGGCGTCCGCCATTACGATGCCCTTCCACAAGCCACCTATAATCACGATGACCAGCCAACGAGTGTCGGGTGGCTTCATACCAGGGGAGCAGCCAGAAATGTTTTTCGTGGGGGGGAGGGGCACACCGACCTGACGGGGGGTGGGGCACAGGCATCAGCTTTCTTCTGTGACGTCACTATCGGCGGTAGTTTAAACAGATGGCGTACATGTATATCAAGTCGTGCGATTCCGCCTCTTCCAATGCGTATGGTTGCGAAGAGAGTAAGTAAAAGTACTCTAAGAATGATTGATCGACATGTGGGGTTTAACGTCCCAAAAACACGATATAATTATGAGAGACGACGTAGTGGAGGGCTCCACAAATGTAGACCCTCTGAGGTTCTTCAACGTGTACCCAAATCTGAGCACATGGGCCTACAGCATTTTCGCCTCCATCGGAAATGCAGCCTCTGCAGCTGGTCTTCAATCCCGAGACCTGCGCGTCAGCAGCCGATTACGTTCACCGCTAGACCACGGAGGTGGGGCAGTACTGTAAGAAATACTTTAAATACACTAAACGACAGGTGGAGTGACCGTTTGGAGCAACCGTCTCTCGTGGCACCATTGAATGGACTAATCTACCAAAACGCGTTACGTTATTGCGATGACGCATCCCGTCGGAGAAGACATCCGTTAATCAGTAATCTCTGTTAAGCGTATATGGCGTAGTGCTAGTCGGGGTGAAGTGCGTTTCGCAAGTCAACGAGGGGTCCGCTTACAACAAAGAATGAGAGGTATAGGCAGCATGCTTTTGTACATTCATAATTACAGTTTAGTGTTGCTTACTTTGCTGAGCTAATTTATTACTGCCGATGTCTATGACTTCATACTTATGGGAATCTTGTGTGTGTTAACCTCTGGCTGTTAAGCAGCCCTGACGCAGTGTTAGCTTTTATTCAACATTTTTCTTTTTGCTTTGATGCTCACATCCAAGCATGATTGCGATACGTAATAAGTATTTCTTTGTAAGATATGCTCCGCGTTGGCAAGTTGGCAACACAATTTTGCACACGTTAATTTTTGGGCAGACTTTCATTTGCACTGTGACTTTTTATAGCAATGAAGTATTCCAATCGTAGAGGTTTTATTTTGCAATCTGCGAGGGCAAGGTATTCATTGATGGGAAATGTTCACTTGGTCTCAATCAAAAGTTCACGTGTGACCGAACTATACCTACTCACATAAAACTAACTTGGTGGCTGCTTATATGCGGCAAAACACTTGAATAGGCGCAAAAAACCCGGAATGTTCTCGTTTTTTTCATAGCTTCTGTCACTCGTCTTCCTGAAACGATAGCTTTGTGGCAAGGTGTCTTCCGTTGGTTGTAAGCGTGCAGCCGACCTTTACTTTTATGTCAACATATTCAGGACTGTACAAAATATTTCACCACGCTTCATATGTGCATTCATGTTCCCAGCACTTACACCGGCGTGAACAGCAGCATCCTCAAACAACACAGAATTTTTAGTGATAGGTTCAACAGTGATGGAGAAATGAACTCCATAGTTGTTAGAGCATAATGCACCATAATACATTTCCCAGAACACGCGAACTCCGACGATAACTGCCAGCGCATGCAACACGAGTTTACGTATACGCTTTACTGTCCATGCCTGTTGGTTGTCAGTTTCGGGTGTTCTGATGCGAGTCACTGGACTTTCACTGCTGCTATCAACTCCTTCGCGTTCCTTCACGTTTGTGGTATTTCAATACAACACGACAAACTACCAACCTTCCGTAGGGGTGCAATTGCAAACGTGAGACATTTCGCACGCAGAGTAAGATACTGGGTGAGCGCGACCTTACCGGCACCTGAAGGGAAGCGGAGGAAATGTATACCCTCAAATCTTCCCGCTAGGCGAGAAACGTGCGCTGGTGTTTAAGGCAGAAGTCTATCAGCCGACATGTATCGTTGCTACAGTTCTCGTTTCTCGCATTCAGGGTCACTGCCCATACTTTGCTGAGCGCGTTGCTTCCTAGCAATGCGAAGACACCCCCTTGAAATACACTGCCTACACGCATTGCCCGGTAGCTCGTGTCCCTGGTCGATAGGTGCCCTTCTATGAGACTCGATGGTCGCGCCGAAACGCCGTACGCTATAACGCTTGATTATTTCCCGAAAGGCAACGGTGCTTTCAGTACACACATGACAACTGACGAAAACTAGGATGCCGCTTGTCACAGGTAGGCAGCTTCATCGAAGTATACGTGCCATTGGCCAGCGTTGAAGAGCACTTTTGGCTTTCAGTATTTCTGACCTTCTATCTGACCTTCTGTGTTTATTAGATGAGTTAAATTTGCGATTTAAAAGGCATCGGCACACTTTAAGATGCTTTCATCGCTTTTGCAACAGAATATTTGCGAATCTGCCACTCTTCCTCCTGCCGGGAAGTTTACTGACGTGTACTCGAACATTATCGCAACTTGCAAGGGGAGTTAGCAGTATGGGCTGCGAAATGGAAGCGAAAGAAGCGAGAAACGCTGAGCATGTATGCGATTCAAGCGGTTGGCAATTACCCAGAGGTATTCTTCCCAAACGTGTGCCATCTTCTAAAGATTCTCGAAACTCTGCCAGTGAGCATAGCTGAAGCAGAACGCTTTTTTTCATCACTGAGACACCTAAATTTGTACCTGAGAGCTATTACAACAAATGAAAGATTGTTTGGCATTGCTCTCTGATGCCAAACAATATATATATATATATATATATATATATATATATATATATATATATATATATATATATATATATATATATATATATATATATATATATATATATATATATGAGTGTGTGCACGTGTGCGCGTGCGTGCATGAGTGTTTAGATGTTAGCAGAACGTGCGAAATTTCAATAGCGTTGATATTGCCTGGCTTGAGTATATCTGAGGACACGTACGAAGAGTCGTACTGTAATATGCTTGAACGTGGCCTCTCATACCGTAGAACTGTGTCAGGATTTTTTCATCAAAACGAACCTCTGCTTATTCAAAATTATCGTAGTGATCGACACCGGCGAGATCTCTTTCGGTGGGTACAAGTATGACCACCACTGAAGCCTTATTTCGTCGCCGAGCCAACTTAAATCAGTCGCCGCCGAGATTCCTGCCCAAAATCTCAGAGAGTGCTAAGCATTGATTAATAACATGAAATGTTTTTTCGTATGCAGGCTTTATTCATTGTAAAGGCGTCGAGGAATGATATATTGATAGTAGCAGTGCTTACGTTTTTTTAATCATGTCAGCGCGAAGCGACTAAAAATAAGTTGGCTAAGTTGTAGGTAGGGGGGGGGGTGGCTAGACGAAAAATTTTGAGCAGGGTTTGAACTCCCCAGACACCCCCTTTGGCTACACCACTGCCTCATACTGAGTCTGTTGTGTCAAAACGTGTGGTACTCAAACAACATGACAGAAATACAAAGTTGTCGCTTCGGTGGTGAGAAGGTTTTAGACTTCCACTCTCTCATCTTTATTTATAAAGCGACCTTAGCCGTTGGAGTTTCTGGCAGCAGAAAACTACCTTTTCCGCCAGCTGCGATAACACCTTCAATTAACATTTTCTTGGACTAGTCGGTAACTATCGCACACTGGCCAGAAAGAGCTGCATTGCTCACACTGCCCCGTCTCAAAGTTAGGGGCACCCCGCCGCGGTGTTCTAGTGGCTAAGGTACTCGGCTGCTGACCCGCAGGTCGCGGAATTGAATACCGGCTGCGGCGACTGCATTTTCGGTGGAGGCGAAAAGGCTGAAGGCACGTGTGCTCAGATTTGGGTGCACGTTAAAGAACCCCAGGTGGTCAAAATTTCCGGAGCCCTCCACTACGGCGTCTCTCATAATTATATAGTGGTTTTGGGACGTTAAACCCCACATATCAATCGATCAATCAATCAATCAATCAAAGTTAGGGGCACGCAAAATATAGACGCATCCGTGCGTCCCCCAGGTATTCCGGCCACAATCCGCCGACAGATGCAGGGCGTGAGACGTGCGCGTCGCGTTCCATTTTCACCAACGCAATCTCAAGGTTGCTTTTTTTACTCGCTAAGCTATGAATTCTGGCGCTGTAGCCTGCAGTCAGACGGGAAAACTCGACTTAACGGTGCCAAAGGTTACAGATGTTCAACGCACGTACCCTAGTTTCATGACTTTTCATTGTGTGTTTTGTAAGTGTCGTATTCTGTGTTGTGTATCATCTCTCAAACTTCTCGCAGTGTGTCTTACACACTAAGAAATACTTCAAAGTATTCTGCTTCACTTTGTTTGGCAAGGAAAATGAGCCTATTAGGTGGCTCGTAGACACATTGGTGAGGCTGTGACAGGCGTGTTTATTCCGCAATGTTTCGAAAAAGTCAATACAATGCACCCTTCGCCACTAAAACCAAAAACAACGTACAAACAGTCACAAAACCTGGACAACTATGTTCATCTAGCGGATAATATACCAAGGAAGAGGCGAACACTAAATGCTATGAAACATTCTCAAATGATTCATAGAATATGACAGTGCTTTAGCATTTAGCCCCGCGTTCTTGCGGTGCCCGGTCATCCCCGACATAGAGTACATGGTTGAACGAATCAAAATTTTGGCAGAAGAAGGGTTGGACGGCTCTTTGCAGCCATCGCACGGTTTTCGCGCCCAGGAGAAGCGATGCCTCGTACTACGCCAGGCGACGCCGCACCTGAACGACGCCCAGCAAGCGACACCCCCACTTAACGGCCTGAAACCGCGCCCGCCGCCCGCGCGAAGACGCGGTCCACTACCTAGGATGCCACCCAACGCCACAAACATCATGGGACGGCCAAAGGCGCCCGTTGACCTTACGAAGCTGCCGCCATGCCAACTGTACGAAGCCCTGCTGAAGGCTGCGTTGTTACCGAACCAGCCAACAGCGTCCCGCGACAAAGTGCGGGTTCACCTCACAAACAACACCTTCACCCTGAGTGCTCCTGAATCGTTCCAAGCACAAGCCTACCTTCGCATTACGCCACTGCAGATCGGAGCCCGGACCACCGAGTTTCATGTTTACGCCACACCGCCCAATCATGCATTTCGTAGCAACATGTTCAACGCCTATGACAGCTTTAATGATGCGGAAATCTTGAAGGACTTGCAATTGAGCTACCCACCCATGTCTGTTGTGGATGCCCACCACATGAAAGAGATCAACTAGATACTCGTCGCCATGATAGAAGACTGTTTGCCCCGATGGATCGTCTTCATTTGCCTCCACCCCTTCTACTCAAGAGTAGAAGCATGCTTTAACTACCACAAGGTGGGTCACTAAATTGACGTTTGCCCCCATTCAACCAGAACGCAACCACTGTGCGCATTGTGACGAGGACCGCACACCGACCCCATAGGGTACCCAACTGACATGCCGCGCCCACTTCGTTTGTAAGGGCGGTCACGCAACGAACAGGTCAAAATGCAAATGCCGTTTCGTTAAGAATTATACCCCGTCCGGCAATGCATCGGCGCAAGCATCTGACGACCCCCGCAGCAGCCATCGACCTTTCGCAACAATCACTCACCGTCCCAAGAGTAGCCATACCCGTCTCTCAGCCAGCCGCAGCAGCAGGAACAGACACTCCGCTCTGAATCCCGCACCAGTGGCCGGACCTGGTCGAGGCCCTGGTCCAAGTCACAGTCCAAGTATCGATTACGTTCTACTAGCCCCCTCAACTTGATGTCGTCACCTCTCTCCTCCTCCCCTGGTTCGTCCAAGGGATCGTTACGGTCTTCGTCTGTGTCTGGTCCGAAAAAGCTTGCCTGGGCCCAAAGACGCCCAGAGTCACCCGAAGCATCACCGATGTCGTCGCAAGATCCACAGGTGAGAGAGTTGGTCAGGAAGAACTCCTCACTTAAGGCAGATCTTTGTTTGCAGCAGTCTCAGCTCTCTAAATTAATGTCCCAGTTAAGAAATCTTGCACAATGTATCCATTCACTGGAAGCAAAGTACATAAAGCCTTTGCGCAATCAGTCACGACCACGACGCAACCGATGGAGACTGTCTCCTCCCCATCCCAGCCACAATCGCAGCCCGCGGGTAAGCGCAAAGCAAACACCTCCACCGTGCCGCTTCATACCGAAGCCGACGTCATTTCGGTGGTCTCTAAAGCAGTACATGCGGCTCTCATGACCTCAGACGTGAAATTCGAAGTCCGTTTGAACACTCTGCAACATGCCATTGCAGACACGAACACTTTCCTGAACACTCTGCAGAGTAAACGGAGGCCACTAATAGTTCACTGCATGCTCTACAGAGACCACAACCACAAAAATCCATGGACGCCTAGATCGCCGCGAGCATCCGCCCGCATTTGTTCGACCTGTCACGCGCACAGGCGGGCCCCAAACTTTCAACGGCTCAATCATGGCATGTCCCCACACTAACCATATGCAGTGGAACTGCAGTAGGCACCACAAGAAACAGATCCAGTAGCAGCAGCTCGTATATAAACTTGAAGCTGATTTTCAGGCAATGGAATTGGCCCCCGATGCTATCGCATTGCAGGAGACGTCTACTCACTCCCCCTTCCCATCACCTTGGTACTCACCGGGTATGCCTAACATCACCCTTGGTAAGCACGCTTCTCCCTGCACATCCACGCTCGTTCACAACAGCCTCACAGCTGTACAGCACGAATGAAATGCTGCGGGAATTCAGCATATGTTCGAAGAGATTCTACCACGCAAGCGAACAGGGTGATCGCTCTTCTTCCTGAGTGTGTAAAATTACACCGTGAGAAAGCGGCAGCCTTTTCCCGACTTTAAATGCATTCGCATTTAAAATAAACATTTTCCAGGCAGCCAGTGATTCGTCAGTCAAAGCGCTTTTGGCCTCACCAAACCTATCATCGGGTTGCTGCAGGCGAAGGCAATGATTTCATAAGAAAGAAGTGAAAAAGTGGTGGTTTCCTTCTAAAACAGAGGGACAGTGAGAAAATAATCTTTGACAATTAGCTGACGCAATGCGTGATTTCAATATGGTGTTACAAAGACAAATACTTGAAGGCACCGGTAGCAGCAAGCGTATAACGTAGGCGCACATCTCGCGGAATTGCTGCTTGTGTACAACAAATGATTAAAAACAACGCATTTTGTGCCATCCGAAACGAACGAGTAAAATACGCTTGTAAACAGCATGTAATTGAACCTGTATTGCACCCGATGCACTGGTGATCACGATTAATCCCGATCGGGCTCTGATTTCTCTAGAGTGATTGGCGTCCTCCTGCAGCTAGCGTAAGGGTGTACGCTTATCAGTGGATACGCTTATCAGTGGATAACAAATTCGATAAAAACAGCGGCATCGGCACTTGCTTTTAGCCGCGTATTGCCACGATCTGTGCTATGCTCGGGCAGCATGCAGAAACATTAGTGATTCATGGATATTTCACAGCCGTGAGTGTTACGTTGTTAATGCAGTTAGTATCGTACTTCACAGCGGGCAAGGGGCACTCGATGAGTCACTATGCTACCACGAGAAAAAAAAAAGCCAGACGAGTGCAGCTCTTCCCGCAGCTGTGATAAGTGCTCTTAACTGCGCTGAAAATTGCGCAAAAGTCGTTTGACTCATATATTGCAGTTCTGTTGTTTATAATACCATCGCTTTTTTCTAAATTCTGCCCAGTACTACAGTGAGGATGTGTTAAAATACAAACGGTATATTAACTGCGGTAGAAGCAAGCGACTGCTGTGTGAAATAGCTGATGTCGATTATGCTACTGATATCTTTACACACGTGTTTTCCCCATAGGTGCTCATGCGCGTACTGCGCGCAAATGGGGAAAAAGAAGTGCTGCTGCTGCCTCGCAATACGGCAGATTTGCGACCGCCACAGCGCAATTCATCTTGTAGGTTTGAAGTATTTTCGTTAACTGCAGCGTCCCCTATGCCGCGCAGTAAGTCGGCATCATCAAGTGTTCACTTGAACCTTGCACAAACACAACGAGGGAATGTCGAATGGCGAAAATCTCTAATCAGAAGAAGAGAACGGTGTTATGGCGAGGAATCCCTACGAACTGGCAGAACTGATGCTTCGCCAGGTAGCAGATCGCAGCAGAAACAAGGCACAACCGCGAAGTAAACATGCTCAGCTGACTGACGGCCCGGCGCAAAGTCGCCTGCCGGGCGGCGGCTAGACCCTGACGATGACGTCACCTGTCCACGTGTACATCTCTCCCGTGCTACAACCTTGCGCGCGCGTGTTCCTGGGCAGCATTCCCTCGTTCAAAGTTTGGTCGCTTATAACGCCGTTGTTTAATCGAACCTCGCGAAGAAAACCTACGCAGTTCCGTTGTGAGAGGTCACAAATACCGAATTCGCAATAAATTAGCAAAATGAAAACTTCTTCAGTGTCCATTTAACAAAACCCAACCCGCCTCTCATGTCCTTGCGTTTTAAACAAATGTTTACTCGAGTAAACGCTGCACCGAGTATCAATTGTAACCATTCTTCCAGTTGTTGTGGCGCGGCCTTACCGGTCTCTACCGGAAATAGTCGTCCCGTATGGAGAGACATTCCCGAGCAGCTTCAACTACAGAGGTGCTGCGGCGAGTTATGCTGGGCCATCGGCTCGCGGACCAAGAAGCCTTTAGACACGCCTGACCGATAGACTGCCCGAAGAATCAGAATGGCCTGAGCTGCCACCTCCTCTGCGTTGCTCGGGTACTAGGGTAACATCAGACAATGGGTAGCGCTGCTGGACTTGAGCACCAAGAACGTTTTCCACATTCCTGGATCAACGGCCGTGCCTTGGTGCATTCCTGTCTTCGGGGTCTGCGAGGAGCTAACAGCGCGGGAAGAGTCAACCTGGAATCTTGCCAGTAGGAGTCTACTCTACGGGAGGAATTCCAGGACACTGAACTTAGCCAGGGGTGCCGTATTGCTCCTCCCTGTGCAACAAGTGTGCGTGCCTTTGCACTTTCCTAAAAGTAGGTTCGACTTCCTTTTCGGGAGCAGAGTAGAGGAGGACGATCCTATTAGAGGGACCAGGACGTCTTCCCTCAAAGGGAATCTTAAGAAGACGGAGGGTATAGAACGCGAGTGCAGACACGCTCGGGTGTGCTTCATCTGCTTCATGTCCTGACACTCGGATGGCCCCAGTCAGGACCATGCTACGCAAGGCCGCCACAGTCATGGACGTAGTGGGATGTCGGGACACCTCATTCCTAACACAGCCCCCGCGTTGATACCCGATTTAACCGAGTCAACGCTGTGCGCACCACTGCTGTTTTGCACCCCATCAGGGTTCCTTTCGGGTAGATGGTCAATTTTCTCTTGGTTACGTAGTGGACGTTGTCGTACTGTAGTGGTTGCAGTGCCCTTTCACCAAGCGACAATTTTGCGAAGAGATGTACAGCCTACAGAAGTGTCTCTTTCGATTGCAGCAAGGTGCGTGTCCAGCCTCAAGTGCCAGATGTTCCCAGCAGCAGTTTGGCTTTGCGGGGCAGCCTCTAGGCTCCGGTTTGCCTCAGCCTGTGAAAACCACTGCGCTGCAGCCGCCAAACATCTTTTTGCCACAGCCACCTAATTCCAGTTTGCTGCAGCCATCCGGGCCCTTACCGCAGCTAGTCAGCGCTACTTTGCAACAGCCACCCAAGGCTGTTCCATTGCAGCCATCAAACACCGTTTCTCCGCAGCCACCTAGAGTCATGTCACAATGTCCAGTCGTTCCAGAGGTACGTTTCATATCATTATCTCCACAGTCTCTTTGCGCGATTGTGAGTCACCCACTTTAATGCTTCGCTAGCCATCAAGTCCTGCTTTCTGCAAAGTGCGCCACATCAGTGCCTTCTCTCTGATGCATGGCAGTTCAATCGTTGTTCCCGTCTTTTCTATAGATGTTCACGCAATGTTGTTCCCTCTGTTTAAAACTTCCTTTGCTAGGTCAATTCTTTAACAGCACTGTCAAAACGTACAAACAAGAGAAAAATTGGCAGATACCAAGTACAGTGGAAATCGATGATATGCAAAGTACGGATGAAGGTTAAATTGTCACATTAAAATCAGCACAACGTTATGAGGCGGACGTAAATTAAGCTGTGCATGAGTTCTATGTCATGTATATCATGTTTGGACGGGTCATTTACCTTCTTCTTCCGTTCGCATCACGTGATACGAAATTCGGTATATGTAACGCTATCGAAACGACCACGATTGCATCATGAGCGTGGCATGTAAAGTCTTGTTCTTACACGACACGCATCTCATAATAATCATCTTTGCACAAGTCACAAACCTTCATTATCCATTCATTATTCATTTACATATACCGAATTTGGTATTTGTAAAGCTAGTGAAATGACCACGAGCGCACCGTGTGCGTGGTGTGTATACTCATGGCTTACATGAAATGCATGTCATGATTTCCATGGCAGGGTCTGTCGCTTGTGTTTGGCATGCAGTTGTATCATACTATATCAGTTTTGCAATATGTCATCTGAACTAAACCACTGCAAAAGCAACAAGGCCATGAAGAGTAAATCATTACATTCATGACATACATGTGATGATTTTCATGTTATGACTGGTCACTTATTCTCAACATACACTCATGTTGTGCCATATCAAATTATGTATAGATATAATTATCGAAACGGCCAGGAAAGCCAAAGTCATGGACAGACAGACAAACAGACAATTAGGTAGATAGATAGATAGATAGATAGATAGATTGAGACAGACAGACAGACAGATAGATAGATAGATAGATAGATAGATAGATAGATAGAATGATTGAGACAGACAGACAGACAGATAGATAGATAAATAGATAGATAGATAGATAGATAGATAGATAGATAGATAGTCGCTGCAGTTTTGCTGTTGTTGAAGTCACGTTTCGATGGAGGTGATGGGCTTGAGGCCCGTATACACTGTGCAAAGTCAGTGCACGTGAAGGACCACCAGATGGTGAAATTTCCAGAGCCCTCCAGTACGGCACCATTCATAAGCATTTCAAGCTTTGGGGGCATAAAACCCCTGTTATTCCTATTTACCTACGTAAATGCTACAAGGCTGTCACACATAAATGCAGATAGTCGTTCACATATACTATTGTCACGTAAGAGTAATGGTGAAGGTTCGCCAGATGAATAAAATACCTGGCGAAGCCTTGTCGAAAACTTTCAAAGGCTGGAAAATAATTTTAAGCGTCATTCATTCTTTGAAACGAAAACAGAAAAACACCAATACGGGCACAAAGCCGCCATTTCACGCGACTTGCCCCATATGACTGATGAGAAAACATTGCACCCTTTATTTGCTTGGGCGTCCTTCGTATTTTGATGCCATATTTATAGACGCTGAGAACTGCGCTTTCTTAATAAATTCTTGATTAGCTGATAGGGAACAGCTTGCTTACGATTTACATCAAGCGGGGTTTTTTTTTGGGGGGGGGGGCGGTGATTCATTATTTGAAGGTATCAATTTCTTGACAGATGTTCCAAATCACAAGAACGTGTACATCAAATGTGTAGGCACACTCGGAAGATTGTAATGGTGTTAAAAGAGCCGCGAAAATTCAGTTGTTCGAATCAATGGGCACAACTTTTAACGAGTACAATATACTACAAAGCTATGATTGCGGATAAAATTAGAACTGAACCGTCTATGATGAAATTCATCGGAACAATTAGGCTAGACAGCTGCTTTCAACACTGTGTAGGTCAACTGTTTTCTTGAAGTAAAAGGAGGCCGCAGTGCACTTTTGTTCGCCCATGAAAACCATTTATTAGCTCTGTCACGTAGTTTATTTACGTACAGACCTACTAGAAGGCCGAGGAACGCCAGAAGAGCGAGGAACGTCAACAGGCCGAAAATACAAAACAAGCGCTAGCAAGGGTCGCGCATGTGCACCAACGCTGTGGCTTGCCGTTTCTTGCTGCTTCGTCGTCGTTCGCATAGTTCCCTACATTGGTTCCCGGTGAATAGCATAGCCAACCTGGCGGCTTAAGGCGTAGTCACTATAGCGGGGTGATAAAACGTCTTCAGGCGACTCACATGCACAATTTGTCATGCACAAGTCATGAGACTGTGTCAAAGGCTGAATCTCATAATTGACTGGTGACGTACGGGCGAGCATGCGGTAGGGCCCGTGATATCGTGCCAGCAATTTCGACGAAAGGCCAGGAGTGCTCGGTGGAATCGAGAGATAAACGAGAGTACCAGTCGTGAGAGTAGAGAGATGTCGTTCGCTGTCATGCCGTAACTTCTGGTGGCCTTAGTCCTCGTTTGTCAGTGAACGGGCCAATCGTCTGCAATCTTCTGCGTACCTGGCAACATCAGAAATTGCAGTGTACTCGGAGGAGTAGGGCGTGTATGGGAGGATAGTGTCCAGCGTGCACGATGGTTCGCGTCCGTACAATAGAAAGAAAGGGGAAAACCCTGTTGTCGGGTGCGTAGCGGCGTTATACGCATACGTGACGAATGGAAGGACAGTGTCGCAATTGGTCTGGTCTGAAGCTGTGTACATCGTCAACATATCACCGAGAGTGCGATTAAATCGTTCTGTGAGGCCATTCGTCAGCGGGTGATATATTGTCCTCATGCGATGAACCATGTTGCACTGAGCGAGCAAGGCTTGAATGGCGTCAGACAAGAAAACACACCCCCGGTCACTCAAAAATTCGCGGAGAGCACCATGGCGAAGTACAAAGTTGCGCAAGATGAAAAACGCAACTTTCTTCGCGGTTGCTGCGGGTAGAGCTGCCGCCTCCGCGTAACGCGTGAGGTGGTCCACGCCGACAATTATTTACCTATTTCCAGAAGACGACGTGGGAAGTGGTCCGTATAAGTCGATACCGACGTGGTCAAATGGACGCGCTGGACAAGGTAGAGGCTGAAGTGTACCGGCAGGGCGTTGGGGTGGGGCTTTACGTCGCTGGCATGCAGTACAAGCACGTACGTACTTGCGAACAAATGTGTACATGCCGCGACAGTAGTACCGCTGACGTACACGGTTGTACGTTTTAGAGCGCCGGCGTGAGCGCTTTGCGGGTCGTTGTGGAAAGCAGTACACATTTCCGAGCGCATGTGGTTGGGTATCACTAGCAGCCACCCCCGACCTTCAGACGTGTAATTCCGCCGACAGAGGAGGTCGTCTTGAATAGCGAAATGTGTGGCTTGACAGCGGATAGTTCTTGAGACCAAATTAGTTAACGGATCAGTCAGAAAGACGAGGAGTTGGGAAATCCACACATCTTTGCGTTGTTCCAATGCCATGTCTGTGAAGTCGATTGGTGTTATGACAACTGAATAAGGTGACGAGAAGGTTGGGTCAGCCGGTAGCGGCGAGCGGGATAGCGCATCAGCGTCGGAGTGCTTGCGGCCGGATTGGTATACAACACGGATGTCGTATTCCTGTATGCGAAGCGCCCATTGACCAAGGCGCCCCGACGGGTCTTTGAGCAATGATAGCCATCATAGAGAGTGGTGGTCCGTGACGACTTCGAAAGGGCGGCCATAAAGGTATGGACGGAACTTCGTCAAAGCCCAGACAATTGCGAGGCACTCTTTCCCCGTGACGAAATAATTACACTCGGCTTTCTTGAGGGTTCGACTCGCGTAAGCGACCACGTATTCTTGGTATTCTGGTTTTCGTTGAGCCAATAAAGCACCAAGACCAACACCACTGGCGTTGGTGTGGACCTCCGCAGGCGCATCGGGGTCAAAATGACGTAGTATTGGAGGTGATGATAATAACTGCCGAAGCGCGGTGGAGAATTCGACGCACTCTTTTCACCAAGCAGAAATGCCTTTAGAAGTTGTCAACAGGTTGGTAAAAGGCGCGATGATAAAAGAGAAGTTGCGCTCAAATCAACGAAATTATGAGCACAGGCCGATAAAACTTCGAAGCGTCTTGATGGAATTCGTCTTGATGGCTTCGTATAGTCGGCCACGGCGCGGAGTTTCGCCGGATCCGGGAGAACACCCTCTTTGCAGACGACGTGACCCAATATAGTGAGCGGACGTGCGGCAAAATGGCACTTCTTGATGTTAAGTTGAAGGCGAGCAGAGGTGAGACACGTGGGAATAGCACGAATACGAACAAGGTGAGTCAAAAAGTCGCGAGAAAAAACGACGATGTCGTCTAGGTAGCAGAGGCACGTGTTCCACTTGTAGCCGCGAAGGATGGTGTCCATCATCCATTCGAAGGTAGCTGGGGCGTTGCAGAGACCAAATGGCATGACGCTAAACTCATACAGCCTGTAGCGAGAGAAGAAGATGGGACGGCGGTCTACGTGGTCGTGTCGTTCTCTCGCCACTTTATTCCACGCCTGAAGCGGAGCCACGTGGCTTTCCACGTCCGACACACCAAGTGCGCTAGCTTGTTCTAATCCTCGCGCAGCTCGAGCTAGCATCAGCTGCGCGAGAGGCGCGGTGCGGTGATTGAGAAATAATGATGGTGATGATGGCACTACAGGGCTCCCCCCCTAGCGCTTTGCGCGATTTGAAGGCATATGAAAAAAGAAAGAGAGTGACAAATGCTATATACATGAACGACAATCCATAAAGTGTTCATTTGGCAAGTTCAGGTTGTCAACGTTTATGGGCCATCGGTAAGCAGTGTGTCTCCGGTGGGCGACTCTTGGAGAAGCGCAAGAGACGAAGAAGGAAGTGCCGGGTCGCTGTGGTTGCCGACAAGAGGGTCTCATGATGACTTGGTCGGACAGGCCGAGAGTGGACCGTGTGTCACGAAATCATGCTGCTAACGTCGGCAGAGGGTCGGCAGTGCGGGTTTTGACGTTGGGGTCGACGAAACACAGACCTCAAAGTCGAGTGGCGTCTGACGTGCCGGTATAGATTGACGTGCCGACGCACGCAGGAACGTGTCTTAACAATACCGCCAAGTTTACGGTGGGTAGTCGGGTACACGACTAGTGGTGGGAAATTGCGTCGAGTAGGCAGAGTAGGCGCTTGCGCCGTCTTCAGGGCTGTGACTGCAACTCGTGGCTGTGTAGCAGGGCGGCTCAAAAGTTGCCGCAATGTGTGACGCCAAGCACGTTGTCGTCGCCGACGTGGGGTAATGGGTGGTAGACACTTATGAGGTATGAGCGTCGTCGCGGTTGTGACACACGAGCTGGCGTTGTGGACACACGTCTGGTTGTTGCTGTCCGGAGGCAAAGGCTCCGGGGAATGGTGGTGGTGGAACCCAGTCAGCGTGGGCTTGCCCGGAGTATTGGACGGGACACCTGTTCTCGTGTAATGACCTCCGGTAGTCCGCAAACGAGGGTTGGCGTGCAGGTCTGCATAATTGATGGCTGCCTCTAGCCAACACCCCCTAGATTGCTCCACCGCAGGCGTGGTATGCCTGGTGAGCCCTGTCTGAAGCGGACCGGGCACGTCGTCCTCAAGCGCGTAAGTCATAGTCGCAGCGTCTTGGGAGCTCTGCCGTGGTTGATGGCTGGTGGCTTTAACTTAAGCTGCATTAAACTGCGAGGACGATGGTGGTCGTTGCTGGCAGGACATGCAGAGCATTGAGGCTGGTCGACAGTCGCCTTCGGACATCGGGGAGGGTGAAGGTTCCGCAACCGAGAGGTGAATAGCGGGCGTAACAATGCCCATGGTCGTGGTAGCCACCAGAGCGTTCGGTGATGTTGCCGTCGTAGAACCTGACGTGTCAGCCATGTTATGAGCCACGGAGGTCGGCCGAGACGAGCCGGTGGTAAGCATGCCTGCAGCTTCGTCGGTCAAGGACGATGAAAACACAAACCTCGTGGTTGACTGGTTGCATTCAGCCCAAATGTCGAGAACCTTGGCGGATGGGCAGTCGGGCGCAGGACACGCGTCGCTAGTGGCTAGACGAGAGGTTAAGTCTCGTTTATCGGACGTTGTTGAAGGCGAAAGCTTCGAGGTCGGGAAGTCAATAACGGGCGAAAGGTCACCTGTGCCAGGCTCCGAGGCGGGCATCAAGGTGGTCGTCATGGAGTCTGGTGGGGCCACGGTTGGTAGCACACGTTGCGACGCAGTGACACCCCCAAAGTCGCGGGTCCCTGGAAACGGTCGGTACGTGAGGCCATTGCGGGCGAACACCGCAGTGCAGAGGGCATCGTAAGGCTGCGGGCTGGTGCTTGAAGTGGCAGCGAGATGACTCAACTCTACCGGAAGGCCGTCATGAGGAATGGCGTGCATCAGCGGCTGGTCCGTGACGCCATTCAACGCAAGAACGGCATCGAGCTCCATGAACCATACCTTGGGGTAGGTCGATTGGAACGGCGGCACTGGCGGGCAGAGTTGCGGGAACATGGCAGCGGGCCGCTCGGCGAAGGGCGTGTTCTCCGGGTCACAAATGTAGCGAGAGAGGAAGACGGGACGGTGGCCAACGTGGTCATGTCGTTCTCTCGTCACTTTATTCCACGCCTGAAGTGGACCCACGTGGCTTTCCACGTCCGACACACCAAGTGCGCTAGCTTGTTCTAATCCTCGCTCAGCTCGAGCTAGCATCAGCTGTGCGATAGGCGCGGCGCGGTGATTGAGAAAAGATGATGGTGATGATGGCACTACAAGCCCATCAGGTGTTACAAATGCAGTCTTCGATCGGTCAGAATCAGCCATTGGAACATGCCAATATCCTGAGCGTAAATATAAAGAGGAGAAATATTCTGCTCCTTGCAAGCAATCGAGAGCATCGTCGATGCGTGGCAACGGGTACACATCCTTCTTATTGAGCCGGCGGTAGTCGAAACAGAATCGAATAGACCCATCCTTCTTGCGCACAAGTACAACAGGGGAAGACCAAGGGCTCTGCGATGGCTGGAGGACACGCTTGAGCATGCCGTTGACTTGTTCGTTGACAATACGGCGCTCTTCCACTAGAACTCGATATGGCCGTTGGCGTAAGGGAGCATGAGTACCGGTGTCGATGTGGTGCGCGATGTTCGCTGTGCGATCCAAAGATGGTTGAGCCCAATCGAAGGCAGAACGGAACTCTCGAAGAAGGGACAAGTGTTCGCGTCTTTGTGTCGGCGATAGCTCAGCGGCAACATATGGCTGGAATGAGTGTGGCGTGGGCAGTGTGGCCACAGGTGGCGTCGTAGCGTTGAGCTGGAGGTGAGGTGGGTGTTCGGCAAACTCCAGAGGGCGCAAGAGGTGAACGTCTTGTATGTTACCCAAACATTCTCCGCGAAGTAAGGTAACTGGCGATGATAGCGAGTTCGCAACGAGCATGGCGGTAGCACCGGATTCCACGGTGAGTATGGCAAAGGGCAGATGTAGGCTACGGCGGCGGGTAAATACGTCAGACGGATTGAACAAACCAGTTTCGGCAGGAGCGGCCGTACAGGTCAGGGTTACAAGGGTGGATGTTCTCGGTGCTATTTCACTATCTGCATCAACGACAAGTTTGTAAGCTTCAGAAAGAGAATCTAGCAAGAAAGAGGTTGGCAGCGGTGTAAGGGCAACTTCTGCACGTGAGCAATCTATGATGGCCCGATGACGCGAAAGAAAGTCCCATCCGAGAATGACTTCGTGGAAGCATGATGCCAGCACAAAAAATTCAATGGCATAAAGTTGACCTTGGATAATGACACGTGCAGTGCACACAGCTGTAGGTTCTATGCACTGCGAGTTGGCCATGCGGAGCATCAGGCCCGAAAGAGGCGTCGTCACCTTTTTCAACTTGTGGCATAAGGTCTCACTGATTATGGAAACGGCGGCTCCTGTGTCGATAAGCGCTTGTGCGGCGGTCCCCTCAACATTGACGTCGATAACGTTTTGCGGCGAGAAAGATGGAGGCCTCAAGCAGTTCGAATTGTATGCAGCTGTTGCATCCGGAGCTGCAGCGATCAGTTTCCCTCTTCCGTAGCAGGTCGGCGATGCATAGGTGACAGAGAGCGTTGTCGGGGCGATGGTGACCGATGATTTGCGTCGGGTCGATGACCATCAGTAATGTACCTTGATGGCGTCCTAGACGACGACGCCAATGACCTGCCCACGGTGTCAACTGAAGGGGGATCTCGGTGACAGTGGCGGGCGACGTGTCCAGTGATACCACAGGTGAAACAGATGGGCCTATTATCCAGCGTCCTCCAAGCGTCTGAGTGACGGTAAAATTGAGCTGAAGATCTCGCGTAGAGATACGGCGCAGCAATTGGGATTGTAGACACGACATAGGGCGGCGTGGCAGGTTGAGCATACGGCATACGCTGTTGCGTAGGCCGAGCAGCGACGGCGGCGTACGTAAGAGGCGTAGTGACAGGTAGTTGCTGATGCATCGGTGGAAGGGCCTCAGCGACTTGGGTCCGAATGGCGTGTTGGAGGCCTGGTGCCGAAGCTTGCGCGGGCTCATGTGTCAGTGGCAACAGGGACAGCTGGCGCGCTACCTCTTCGCGGACGAAGTCCTTGATTGTCGAAAGCAGCGGCTGCTTATCGATAGGATGGGCGGCTAGGTCCAAGTTTGCGAGCGTGTCTGGCGTCGTGAGGGCTTGACGAGCAATTGCGCACTGCCTACGCAACTAATCGAAGCTCTGACAGAGGGAAACGAGCACAGCCATCGGGGGGGGGGGGGATTTCTCACGAGCTACATCTGAAAGACGCCGTCGTCAATGCCTTTCAAAATGTGCCTGGTTTTTTCTTCCACAGGCATGGTAGAGTTGACGCGGTTGCATAGATTCAACACATTTTCAATGTAGCCCGTGTAGGTCTCGTCTGGTTGCTGTGCACGGTGACGTAAACGGTGCTCGGCTTGAAGCTTGCGTGCCGCAGGTCGTCCAAAGATGTCCGTAATAGCAATCTTGAATGCAGACCATGTAGGAATGTCAGCTGCGTGGTTATTAAACCACAGTTGCACGGTGTCCACAAGGTAGAACGTGACGTAGCCCAGCTTACTTGGGTCGTCCCATTTGTTACTTGTGCCGACTTTGTCGTACCTCGCCGTCCGACTTCGACGTCTGACTTCAACGAATCTTCGACGTCCGACTCAGTGGAGCCCGTGAAGATAGGAGGATCACGTTGAGGATACACGGCGCCGCAAGTGACATGGTCGGTCAAAGGTCCCACCTGGAGAGGCGTCTCGGTGGCCATGTTCATGTCACGTAGAGGGGAAAGCTTACGGGAGTGAAGTTCCAGGTTTGTACGGGAGTCCACACACCTCCACCAGATGTCACGTAGTTTATTTACGTACAGACCGAGGAAGGCCGAGGAACTCCAGAAGAGCGAGGAACGTCAACAGGCCGAAAATACAAAACAAGCGCAAGCTCGGGTCGCGCGTGTGCACCAACGCTATGGCTTGCCGTTTCTTGCTGCTTCGTCGTCGTTCGCATAGTTCCCTACAGCTCAAATAAAATTCTGCAAAAGTTCAAGGTATATTGACGAGACAGCTTGGAGAAACGTCGACTCAAAGAAGGTTTGTTCGCTACACTTTGAATTATTTTGTTGTGGCATAAAGTTTTCTTCATTTATGAAGCTTCATTTACTAACCCTTTTCGATCCGCATTTCCAACTTAGTTTAGGACATAGAAATTCGCCTCACAAAAATTCGATTTTACCAATTTACCTGAAATCAGCAGCTTCACGTTGCTAACATTGATAAGCCTCAGTTCAAGATGAGCGGGCAGACAGCTCACCACCTTAAAATATGGTATCAGAGGGGCTTGCATACAAACAGAGGGTCAAGAAAAAAATTGACCTCGTATCTCCTTGTTACACTGCAAATGTCGTCAAAAGACAATAGTCTTCCGTCTGAAGAGAGGAAACAAAACGTTTATTTCATGTTCTGCGCAAGAAAATCGGTGAATGATATTCAGGAGGTGCTGCTTTAGAGTGCCTCGAGCGTGACGGAGGCGAACGAGCGCATCAAGTCACGTTTCACGTGAGACATGAGCGCTATCTGGTAGTTATCCTGGAAAATGGAGCGCGCAGCGTGCGCGCCCGTCTCTGAGGTGTTAAGGTGTAGAACGCAAGGCGACGAGTAGGTGCCCCTACCGTGTAGTCTTAGCAAAGCGTTGGAAATACTTTTTCGTGCAAGCGTTGCATGGTCAGTGCAGCGTGATAAACGCTACGGTCCTTAGATAAACTTATGTATGCCTTTTCTAGTAAAAAGACACACATGCAAAATATTGACGTGTTATTATGGTGCCTCAGATATGCTGAAAATTGCTTTTTAATTGACAATCACATAAGTATGAATGCTGAAGCTTCAGAAATTTTGGGGGCGTTGCAATCAGCCGTTTGGGGTATCTTCTGGTGCCTTTTAGGTATACCGTTAAGGGCAGACCAACAGTCAAATATACAGACAGACAGACTGACTGACAGGCCAAAATTTTTGCGTTGAAGGTCCCCAAGAAAGACTATCGTCTTTAAAACAAGGAAAACGTGGAGAAAACTTCTTTTTTAGTATGATAGAAGGCGGATCCTAGCTTTTATTTGATTTTTTTAATCGCTGGATCTTTGTACAAGTACTCGGAGTTCTTTGACAACACAGCAATAATACCAACGTTATTTTGTGAAGTGGTGCCACTTTGGTACTTATCATAACAGGATGAGGCATTTACAAGTACCTATATGTATGTATATGTAAGCATAGCTACCCCCCCCCCCCTTCACCCCACCCATTTCTAAAATGAAAGTGTCGCCATAGGTTCAGGTCCAAGTAGTTCCGCACAATCACTATGGTAGGACATTCAAACACCGCTGTTATTGTGCACATTAGCGAGAGCCAAACATCTGTCCATGTGCTAGCGTCTTGGCGCTTGATAGCGTACGATAATGTCTAAGGATCAGTCAAATGCTCTGTTTCTACGACTTCTCCTCCCAGGTGTCCCACGAGGAGATAGCTCTTGAATATGTCAACAAGAAATTGAAAGAAGAGCTGCGCAGTCGGATAGCTTCCTTCGACCGAGGCAATGCTACGAGGAAGAAGAATTTGGACGTGTACAACAGAATCCTGCTTCTACAGAGGATCCTGGCAATGTGATTCCAAGGCTGCAGCATTATGTCCAGTCTTCTTAGTCGGCAACTGTACGGTGAACGAGTAAACAACTGTTGCGGCCCCAAATCAAGATAATGCCCCACGAGCGCAAAAATATGCTTTAACAAAGTAATATTGAATGATACCCTTTCAAGCATTCGAAGGGCTGCTAGATTTTTTTTATCATGCGTGACCGTGCCAATTTCAGGTCATTGTTCATTGTAGCATGCTGGGCTGTTTTCAATAAGAACTTCATCCTCATCAACACGCCTTTCGGAGGAGGCATTTTTCAAGTGTCAAATAAGTACACAGCCATTGCAGCAGCCTCTGAGTGGCTACATCTTCAGAACGTGTGAGCCATTAGTAAACCTCGGCTTTAATCACTATCTAACTGTTGTATACACAAACGGAAAGTACGATAAGTGTACATCTACAGAATAATATCCCAGGTTTGACAAAAACGCTTTCTGTGGCATTCAGCAAGAGCCGGCATTTCTGAAGGGTGATTGCATTAGCTTCCTTCGGTCAATGGAGATGTGGCACTCGGCGCATTTCCTTTACGAGTTAGGGGCCGAATCACCGATCGATTTTTGAGCACTTTATTTTTATTTTTTAAACCTTTTATTTATATGAAACGTAGACTCCGTCAATATATGATGTCATGTATAACAGTGGCACAGTGAAATTCGATATAAGAAAAACATCTAGCAAACTTTATGTGATTATCGGCTACTAACTATACATGTTTGAACACGTCGGCGTTTAGCAAGCTTCGCCGTGGCGTGCCTCAGTAATACAAAACCTGGTCATCGTAACCCACTCTTGTTTTGCTGTTTTCCTATTGTAATGGCTACGCTTTTCTTAGTCGAGGCCGCCCCGTCCATTAATGTAGCGGTGACCACGTGGAAGCAGCTTGGTAGGAAGGGGAGGGTTGCGATAAGCTGCGAGAGGCGTGGATGGAGGATGTCAAATGCTGGAAAAGGAGTGAAACTTCGAGAAACGTGGTAATATGGGGTGAGTGTGAGGATCACTGGAGTATTAACGAGCTCGTAATTCAGTGATCAGAAGTTCACGTTTTCAGAATGGCGAACATTTCTTGCTCTTCCAATAAAGACGTGTCACCGAGAGGCGACAGCGCATATGCTGTCGGCCATCCAACCACGCTGTTCATGCAACAGAGGCCGAAGCTAAGTGGCAACGAAGAGAGAACATTCTCAGTGTCGTTTATAACCGTGATGCTGCTTAGAAAGTCGTCGGTAACCTCGTACCAAAAAACAGCAGGCCTGTGCGGAAGTGCAGCACAGTCGCAGTGAAAGCCTTTCCAAAATACTCATTGGGTAACTACGGCAAGAACACTTGCTTGATGCCCACTAGGGCATTAATAATGAACTTTTGGGTAATAGGCCAGCATTCGATAAGCTGTTTTTCGTCATCCTTCTCAGGAGCTTGGTATCCGCTAAACACTTGCAAGGAATTTCGTGCCCATTGTTCATGCAGTGACTGACGACGATGAGGAAGGATGGTTGAAATATATATGCACCACAGTTATAATGGAACAAGAGCAAGCTTTTGTAATGGGTTGGAGCATTGGACAGCCTACTCGTTACGCTGTTCGCATTGTGCAATGACTGGTTGTTCTTTCCCTGTTTTAACATTCTTTAAAAGTCGTATTAACACGATTGCTTTCCCGACATCAAGCCTGCCTAAGGTAAGTTTGCCATTAAGTAACAAGCACCAGCGTAGCTCATTCTTAGAATACTAGACTGGCACCTAGTGAATTCGGTTGCGAGCCCCATTGTGTCTTTGGTGCTAGGTTTGCCAACAAGTCATAAGTACCGGTGTAGCTCAGAGGTTGAATACTAGGCTACCACCCAGCAGACCTGGTTTTCGAACCCCACTGTGTCTTTAGGTCTGGGATTTTTTTCTAATTTCGGGCGATGTGGTTACAGACACTGGCGGTGGCGGCGGCGGCGGACAACTTCGCTTGACCAAAGTTGTGATCTCATAACAGAAACACTATCGTCACCATAAGAACGTATGCTGCAAACGTTGGGTACGTCCCCCTACACATGCAACGTCAGTCCATTTCATTACAAAAGAAGAAGGCAACAGTTGGCTTAACAAACAGCTACGTGTCACAACAATTTGGACTGCCTATCAGAAAACCATCGCCATGATAAATGGATACCTGCCACAGACATTGGGTAAGTCCAAGGCTCGTCTATTTTTTAGAGCAGGTGCTGGTGAGTCTCTCTACACACAACTACCACTAAAAAGGACGAAGGCAACAGTTAGCCCAACGGATCCCTGCGAAGTGATGGCCGTGAGCCGACAACCTTGAACACGCACAACGAGATAAAATAGGCACCGGAAATACTATAGAATATAGGCAACAGGAGAGACGCTGGCGGCTGCGAGAATACGCTGAAGGGGCGAGCGAGCTGCGCGAACGGCATCGTGACCATGTCGTTCCTGACTATCTGTAATTTAATGCCACGTGACTACAGACAACACTGTGCCTCGAGAAGTAGCGCCCTCAAACAAAATCAACGTGAGGTAGCAAGTCTTACGTACTTTTTGTGGGTGAGAACGTAGTCACGTGTTATTTTTTATATCACGAGATTATTAATTGATAGGAAAAACACTTAGCTTGCAATTAGTACGTTGTGGAAAAGGGCGCAGTTAGACGTCATTTGATTATGCCTACATATGCCACCCTGACAATTTAATGATTAAGGGAGTTTTTTCGGACCTAGAAAAATTATTAGGGCTAATTAAGTAAACCTTGGTAACGAGAACGATTGGCAGTAGAGTAAACTGCAGGAACATCAAAAAGTAGGTGTGAGTCGCGTAACGACGCCCCTATGTTTACAGAGGAAGCTGTCTATGACTAGGAGAAACAAAAGACCCTTAGGTATCGGTGTCACGAGAGGTCTCCATCGGCTGCACTATCAGTTACGTCGTTCTCAGCGTCGTACCCAAGCACGCGCCCCATTGGCTGCATTGTGAGTGACGTCATCCATCCCGACGCAGCCGTGGCGTTGAGCATGCGTGCATCAGTTTCTACTGAGTGCTTCCACACGGATAAGCTGTTGACAACTCTAGAAAGGTGCCGACAGTGTAAACTTGATGAAGCTCGCATTCGCAGGGCCAGTTGTGCACTCCGGGCACAAAAAAAAAATTGCCCGCAGCTTCCCTCGGGGGAACACTGAGGAGGATTCGGAGCATATAATTGGTTAACGGGGTGTTAAAGTGCGACTTACTTGGGTCGATGGCTAAATTGGTTAACGTGGTTGTGAAATGGGGTGTTAAATTGCGACTTACTTGGGTCGATGGCTAAATTGGTTAACGTGGTTGTAGGAGGGGGTGTTAAATGAGTGGACACGTACACACGTATGCGAAAGGGCGGCGCTGGTCGAAGGGTCGTCGATCATTGTGTTTGAGGGTTCGTTGGCATTCATTTCACGGCGACTTCGGACGTCGACGCGCCGTACAAACCAACGGACGAGCGGCAACTGAGTGAGTGAGCGCCGACCTTGAGTATATATACAGTGCGACGGCGCATGCGCTGTCAGCTGTCGAATGTTCTCGAAGGAGAAGCGCGAGCGCGGCACAGATGGCGACGGCGCGACGGCGCATGCGCTGTCAGCTGTCGAATGTTCTCGAAGGAGAAGCGCGCGCGGCACAGATGGTGGGCGACGGCGCGACGGCGCATGCGCGCGCGTCAGCTGTCGAATGTTCGAGAAGCGGTGCGGACGGCGCGGATGGCGCACTACAAGGCGCGAGTATAAGATGCTTCCGCATCTAAAATAAACAGGCCGGGGAGGCCGAATGCCTGCAGCAGCTGCGTTCCGACGATACGGCAGCCTTCCTAGCTGCGCTAAATAACGAGAGCGAGTGCAAGCGCAGATGGCGGGCAAATAATGCAAACAAAGTAACCAAGTTAGGCCGTGGTGCCAAAACTTGCAACAACGCCGCGCTAAACTAGCGGCGTTGCGGGCCCAACAGCGTCAACGTGATGGTGGCGGCAGCACGTTCCCCGGGCCGAACGCCCACTTTCAGCGGGAGTTTCTCCAGTGGCACGTTGGCTTCGACTGCAACGTTTGTGAGTGTCTGTGGTTAGAGAACAACCACTGCGATTGAGACGTTATGAAATGCATTTAACCGCTCATTACACTCCTACATGACCATGATCACGCGAGGCACAATGTGGGGCACGTGAAATGAACACTGGTAAACCGAAGCCACACGTGGGTCTAATCCCGTTAGAAAGTATGGACATGTAACCAATAATTGTGAAAGGCTTCAAAGCAGCGTCGGGTTGAATTCTCTGCTAAATACCGAGGCCTCACGTTTTAGCTTTCGCCGGCTAAATATTTGTACGGAGTGCTCGGGCAGTGATTTTGATTGTGCTGCGTTATACTTCAGTTATGTTGCGTGTGTGTGAGAGAGAGAAAAAGAGAGAGAGTGGGTGTGCATGTGCGTGTGTGTGTGGGGGGGGTGCCCTTTCATTCTAGTCCTGTCAGTTCGACATCGTCTTCATTGAAAAGCGTGCACGTAAGCCCAACTTACACTGGTTTCCAGATGGTGCCACATTTTCCGACGTAATTTAGCAGTGACGTAAGAACAAAGACGTCAGTTTGTCGAAACAAATTGCAAGCTATACTGTGTTGATGTGTACGTAATAACCAACAAGCGATCATTGGTGATTTTGTTTTCTATGGGGTTGAGGCGTGCTTGACTATAGCTTGCTGAGCCTTAGGTCGCCATACATGCTGTTTGTAACATTTGTGTGACAGGTGCTGGTCAACACAGTAACCACAATTGTAGGTGCCGTGACATGACGCTCGTATAGAACCTTTTCATATAATTCCAAGTCATTTTACACAAACTCAACAATAATTTGTCATCGGGCCCGGACGTCAACACTCAAACTTCAGAATTTTGAAAACTGTTTAACATAAACGTGTTTTTGCGCCAGGGTACACCAAGATTTTAGTGACGTCATTGCATCAGAGAAATAACGTTTAAAACTAACTTTCAGAAGGCGAAAAGTTCTGTTTATAGGAGTCAAACCCACGAGCTCACGGTCGGCGACTAAAGCTACCGGACACGCTATTCGTTGCGCCGCGGTCGCATCATTCTTAGGCTTTAAAATACACTTTTTGTACCTACCAGTGCTTTCTTACAGTTCTCTTGATAGAGTGTACTAGTGAATTATGACCGCGCAATCCACCATTACTTTCTTAAACCCGTTGTTTCTACGTATCTGTGCTATTCATTGCCTTTCTAATGGAAGTGCCGATTCGGCAACGCCTTAAAGCACTGCTAGGTAATGACCTTACCCCAAGCGTCGGCGTGGCTTATAGCATCTATTCATGCAAACGATATATATATATATATATATATATATATATATATATATATATATATATATATATATATATATATATATATATATATATATATATATATATATATATATATATATATATATATATATATATATATATTCCTGCAACGCATATGAAGCAACGCGCTTGCTTCGCTTGAATGTAACTTGGTATGCCACGCGTAAAATCGTCCCTGGCCAAGACACAACTAGCGTGGGGTTTCCCTTTATTCTTGCTCGCTCTAAGTGGTGCTCAATAACATGCCGCGAGCAGGTTACCTTAGCCCAAGTTTGGTGAACAATCAGTCACGCTATTCTGGCTGCCACATTCCTTTGTGTGGTTCTGCCCTCACCGTTAACCACTAGAGCTACTATAAACAGCATCCAGGACCACAAGGACATGTTTAAAAATTAACCAGTTATTATACATGGACGTTAGTCACCAGGATCGAGATGTATCATTGAGCGTTAACCTAGATGCATTTACGAAACACGGTGCTTAAATTCAGCTGTCAAACACCAAAATATATCTCATAACCTGTCTTATACCAATGTACAGTAAGCATTAAACAACTTCTGTAGAGAGACGTTTTACTTTCGCATTACTCGTAGGGATCAACCATGTTTTTTAGAATTTTACTTTAGAACAGACAGGCATTATCATCTTTAAACACTATATTAGTTGAAATGCTTTACTGACTTCAGCAGACTAATTTTTAGCATTATCATATTTACATATCATTTGAAATGCAGCACCTATTCCAAGGTAAATCCTCGTTCTAGGTATGTGCAACAGTAGGCACATCATCACTATCGTAGTGGCCCATGACACAGCCTCCTAGATTTTTTTCCCCTTCTGGAAGATCGCGCAAAAGCCATCGTCTACGGCGGCGCCACTTACGTAGGGAAAAAAACTGCCCGCAGCTTCCCTCGGGGGAACACTGAGGAGGATGCGGAGCATATAATTGGTTAACGGGGTGTTAAAGTGCGACTTACTTAGGTCGATGGCTAAATTGGTTAACGTGGTTGTGAAATGGGGTGTTAAATTGCGACTTACTTGAGTCGATGGCTAAATTGGTTAACGTGGTTGTAGGAGGGGCTGTTAAATGAGTGAACACGTACACACGTATGCGAAAGGGCGGCGCTGGTCGAAGGGACGTCGATCATTGTGTTTGTGGATTCGTTGGCATTCATTTCACGGCGACTTCGGACGTCGACGCGCCGTACAAACCAACGGACGAGCGGCAACTGAGCGAGCGAGCGCCGACCTTGAGTATATATACAGCGCGACGGCGCATGCGCTGTCAGCTGTCGAATGTTCTCGAAGGAAATGCGCGCGTGCGGCACAGATGGCGACGGCGTGACGGCGCATGCGCTGTCAGCTGTCGAATGTTCTCGAAGGAGAAGCGCGCGCGGCACAGATGGTGGGCGACGGCGCGACGGCGCATGCGCGCGCGTCAGCTGTCGAATGTTCGAGAAGCGGTGCGGACGGCGCACTACAAGGCGCGAGTATAAGATGCTTCCGCATCTAAAACACTATAAAGCCTCATTCACACCGAAGGCGACGCGGCAAAGCGGCGAAGCGGGATTTCCGAAGAGGCGAGGCGGCGCGTGCGTGAACGTGTTCAGACCGCATGCCTCCTTCGTCTGACCGCGTGGCAGAAGATGCGGGCAACTCGCGATTTAGTGCACATGCCACTATGACGTGTCGGTGCTTCTCCCAAACGTACACCCATGCCACCACAACGCCTCCACTGCGTGGCGTTCTGATAGGCTGCGGCAAAGCCGGGAGCCTCGGCAGGTGGCAAAACATTGCTCCGAGAGCAATCGGCCCTGCCGTTTGTTTTTTCTTCCGCTTTTGCCGCCTGAAGAGGAGGTTTTCCCCGCTCCCCGCGTTGCAGCCTCACCGCTTTGGCCGCCCCGCTTTCGGTGTGAACGAGCATTAATCGAGGGAAGCGACAACCGCCATGAGGCTCTAGGCAAGCATGTCACGGTGACCAGCTACAATGTTTTCACGGCAGCAGAAGACAACCATACTTATCTGAACTCTCGGGACATAGCAGATGGAACGGTGCTTGTGGGTGGTGGCAGACTTAAAGCCCATAGTCTTTGATTGATATGTGGGGTTTAACGTCCCAAAACAACCATATGATTATGAGAGACGCCGTAGTGGAGGGCTTCGGAAATTTTGACCACCTGGGGTTCTTTAACGTGCACCCAAATCTGAGCACACGGGCCTACAACATTTCCGCCTCCATCGGAAATGCAGCCGCCGCAGCCGGGATTCGAACCCGCGCCCTGCGGAGCAGCAGCCGAGTACCTTAGCCACTAGACCACCACGGCGGGGCAAGCCCATAGTCTTTCTTGGGGACCTTCGACAGAAAAATTTTGGTCTGTCTGTCGGTCTGTCTGTCTGTCTGTCTGTCTGTCTGTACATTTGTCTGTTTGTCCTCTTTAACGATACCTCAAATGGCACCAAACGGCTAACCCCATTCGCAGCGACCACCAATATTACGCTGACAGGGCAATGCGATGGCCAGAAAGGTGTTTCCAGCGCTTTGCTTCGACGTCACGGTGGTGGCACCTGCCCATCGCTTTGCGTTCTACACCTTATCGCCAACGAGACTTGCGTGGATCTTTCTCCGCGGGCTGCACGCCTTCGTTTTCAATGATAACTGCCAAAGAGCGCTTGTATCTAACATGCCTCTGATCGTTTGCAGTGGACTGTTTGCGGTGATCGGTTGCGGTGGACTGTCACGGTGGATGGACTTGTTTTTGGAGCGCTCCCGATCGACTACGCAGATAAGTGGTTTTGCATGTTTTGAGCTTGTCTTTATAATTATAAGGCAGCAGTTAAAATCTTTGTAGCACTCATTTTATTGTAAAGCTTTTTTGGGGGTCAGTTACCAGGTATTTATTAGTTTGTGCGTGTGTGTGTGTTAAATTTTTAGTTTTTTGTTGTTTATTTGCCACCCCGTGGGGTAGGTGCACGTACATTTAACACGCAATTTTTTGTAGTAGAGCTTAGACTTTCTCTTTTTCGTAGGGCAGGGCTCAAAGTGTGTAATTATCAAGTGATAAAAGTAATGGGGACAATCCTTGTCAGAAAGACATGGTTAAAAAGACTGTAGGGTGTTCAGAATGCGGGTGGGTATGAAAGTGGACCCAAGTGTAGAACCGTATAGAGAAGAGGCTGACGCGAAGTGTAGGTAATGTTAAGTCGAGGAAAAAATGAAGAAAATGATGGTGGCCCAGAGTGAACTGCTGATGAGAATATCGAGCTCGAGATTGCGTCGGCGACAGATCAAAAGAAAACGAGGGCAATGGGAGAAAGGCTGAAGTCTGCCAAGGAAGCACTAGCCAAGGTGAACAGAGGAGCGGCCTACGGAGAGAACAGTAGGGAACCAGCAACCCGATTGGCGGAGAAAAAAGAGCAAGCAAGTTTGGAAAAAACAGGTTCAGCCGGTTCAATTGTCGCAAGGACCAGTTTCAGTGAAGTAGTGGTGGGGCTGGGAGGGGACAAAGCAACCGGCGTCATAGGTGCAAGTAGCCCCCAGGTGCAGGATGCTCCTGCTGAAAAGTCACAGCATGTGATAATCGCCGGGGACTTGAACTTAAATCGATGCACAGAAGCCATCAAAGAGAGGGTAAGCGGTGACAAGAGGGTTGCAGTAGGGGCATTCCTAGGACGCAAGCTGGAATCAGTCAAGGCAAGCGAGCGCGAAACTCAAAACTACAGCTGATAGACGAAACCTTGTGATAATTTCAGGTGATTTAAACGATGTCTTAAATGAAGATACAGCAGGACTAGCAACCACACTGGCGAAAGGCGTCGATGACATGCGCGCCACTTCTACTCAAGTACAGGTAGTGATATGCACGAAACTCAAGGTACCGGTGCGTGATAGCAACCTGAAAAGAACGGTTGTCAACGCAAACCAAGAGATACGGTGGATGAGTCGAGAGAAAGGCTTCGAGGTGGTGGAAATAAACTGAAAGGTGCATAGGTGGGGTGCTTTTCAATGAGACAGAGCTCATTTCGATGGGCGGCTAGGTCATGAGGTGGGTTGGCAACTTGCAGGATGCGCAGTAGCTTTTTTGGGGGCAAGCGGGCCCTTCGGGGTGCAGGATAGCTAGTAACGAGGAAAACAACCAGGGAGACTCTTTGACAGGTGGTATGGACAGATACGATTCCAAAGCGGCACCAGTATCTAAAATAGGTAGAGTCCGGAACAGAAATAGACGCAGCCACGAGAGCCGAGCCAATTCAGACATAAGGTATACATTAACATGCAGGGTGGAAGAAACAGGCTGAAGTGGGAAGAGATAGAAGAACAGCTGAGGGAGGAGAGACCGATGGTATACGGTTCTGTAGAAACACATCTCGTGGACATGGAACAACCTCCTAACAATCCAGACAACGCGTGGGGATATTGTAATAGAACAGAAGGCAGCAGAAAGGGGGGTGGTATGGGGCATTCATTCATAAAAGTACAGACTGGCAAAGGTTCAAGCAGGAGTGCAAAGAACATTTATGGATAAAAGGGAAAGTGGCAGGGCAAATGACACTCCTTGGCTTCGTGTACTTGTGGACTGGAGCAAAGGCCAAAGAGGAAAAATAGGCAATGGTGGAGTGTATATCGAAGAACATTCAGGAGTTAGGAGGAGAGTGCGAAATAATTACGCTAGGAGATATGAATGTGCACATGGAAGATACAGATGGGTATACCGACCCGACAGGCAAAACGATCATGAATATGTGTGAAAGGCTTGATTTGATCATTTGCAACAGTACCGAGAAGTGTGTAGGGTAAATAACATGGGAGGTAGGAAGGCTACAGTCGACAATAGATTACGCACTGATTGCACATAAGATGTCTGATAAGCTCAGGGGAATGCACATTGATGAAGGTGGCTCCAGAAGTCTTGGTAGTGATCACAAACATATCGAGCTAAGTTTTGGAAGAGCAGTGAAAGTGGGAAGGAGACAAGATGAGCAACTACCGGAAAATTTTTATTCAGAAAGGCAAATTGAAATAGCCATAAACAAATTGAGAAAGTAATCACTGAGGATAATAAAACAGTGTGGACATATACAGATTTAATTAGACTGTTTTAGCTAGAACTTGCTAGGGCACGTGACAAGTCACCCCGAAAAAGAAGACACAAACCCAAAAATTGGTGGTATGAGGAAGTTAAGAAAGCCATAGCAAAACGTCAGGAAGCCTCTAGGGAACACAGACATGCTAAGCAGCGGGGTGAACCGACAGATGATGTTGAAAGGAAATGAAAAATCTTTTTAAGCTGTAACATGGATGCATCCCTTCTGATCAATGAAATGATTGGAAAAATGGGAGCTCAGTAGCTGGCAAAAGTATATAAAAAGATAGAAAGGCAGCTGCGAAATTTCAGAACCATCTAAACTCCCTAGGAAATGAGACGAGCCTAGAGCAGATGTTGATAACTACTGCTGAAGGTGCTAGGCTAGGAGGGGACGAAGCTATTGAATATATAAGAACAAGGGTGACAGATGAAATTGAATAAACAAGTGATTATGCACCACAATAGACAAGGATGAATGAAGTGGTGCAATGGCTCCATTTTCACATCGAGAGGGGGAAAGCGCTGAGAAAAGGGTTTCTAGTAGTACATCAACAGACCCAGATGGCATTCCAATTATGCTGATAAAGACATTAGGTCCGAAGTCTAAGTAGGCTTTGAGAGGGGCAATGAGTAAAATAATTATCGATTGAGAAGATCCCGATGTATGGAAAC
>WOVY01000133.1:1445000-1485491 GCA_013436015.1 Rhipicephalus annulatus
AACCTTGACCTACCCAATTTAACTGTCCGGAGGAAACTGGCGCGACTGCATTTTTTTCATAAGATATTTTTTCACAATCCATCAATGAAGCGAGACCTCATTTCACAACCGTCATACCACTCATCGCGCATTGATCATCAGCATAAGGTTGCCATTCCGTTTTGCCGCACCAAATTATTTTCAGCAGCCTTCTTACCGAAAACAGCCGCCGATTGGAACCACCTTCCCTCTTCCGTTGTATCAATAACAGATCCTTTGTTATTCAAGACTGCAATTTCTCAGCGATGCTTGTAACCATACGCAGTTTTCATTATCTATCTTTGTCTTGTATGTGCTTGAATTCTTATACATTTTTAGTTGACCTATGTTGCCTTCCTGATTTGCGCATCTGATACTTGTTTCTTTATTTTGTTTTTTTTGTGTGTTATATATGTTGTACCCACCCCCTCTGTAATGCCCTACGGGCCCTGAGGGTATTCTAATAAATAAATAAATAAATAAACATTTGTACATATATTTACCTCCTCATGACGTGTCGCTCAACCAAAAAAATGGCAACACGGTCACCTTTCTTCCGCATGCTTCGCATAATGTTGATTCCCTGGTAGGTGGAATCTGCCGAATTTGTTTTATGTTGCAGCATTAAGAACATTGCTGTGACTGTTTTACTGCTTTAACTGAGTTTTTAAAAGTGAAGCATTTCTAAATGACCCTCGGCTACTATGAGCGTATCTATCTATCTATCTATCTATCTATCTATCTATCTATCTATCTATCTATCTATCTATCTATCTATCTATCTATCTATCTATCTATCTATCTATCTATCTATCTATCTATCTATCTATCTAACCACTTACGACCTTTAGCTCTCCTGGCCGTTTGGATAATGGTATCAATACCAAACTTGGTATGGCACAACATGACTGTATGATGAGCATATTTGACTAGTCATAACATGGCAATAGTGACATGTATGTCATGAATGTCACGATTTACATTTCATGGTCCTGCAGCACTTGCAGTGGTTTAGTTCACATGACATGTTGTAAAACTGGTAAGGTATGGCATGATTGCATGGCGAAAACAAGTGAGAGACCCTAACATGAAAACAATCACATGTGTGGCATGTAACAACATGACTATATGCCACTCTCATGCTGTGCTCGCGACCATTTCGCTAGCGTCACATTGTCACAAAACGAGCGCTCAAAAAGGGCACGCCGCCGAATTCTCGCGACGAAATGCCGGAGTGACGCCGCGAGGTCAACAATAAAAAAAGAAAACCAGCATCCCAAGACTCCCCGGGCGCGCGCCCCCCTCCCCTCGGAAGCGTGGGTTCGGCGACGAACCTCCTCTCATCGGCGCCTGAGCAAGCCCTGGAATGTTCTCGATGGAAAGGGGCGTGGTGATGCCGGGTTGCCTCATCCGTCGCGGACGGCCCCCGTATCGTCTCGCCCTTTCCCCCAGCCTTCGCTGCGCATCGCGCCGACGAATTGATGAGACTTTCTGGATTCTTGCGCGGAAGGTATTTAATCGAGTAGCCGAGATGAGAGATCAGGAGAAGAAGAAAGTTAACGCCAGTGTGAGTAGGGTATCCCGCCGCGTCTGTCGGTGAAGGTTTTTTCCTTAGTGACAAAGCATGTGAAGAAGAAAGTATGCGCCAGAGTGCGTAGGGTGTTCCGCCTTGAGGACGAAGCCTTTTGTCTTCCGTGACAAAGGAGGAGAAGAAGAGGATTTCCATCTGAGGGACGAAGGCTCGAGCTACAGGCAAGAGTGTGTGTCTACTGCTATCGAGCGAAGACGCATGGCAACAGCTCCGTGTGTGAAGTCGACGTGTTTCCGGCGAAGAAGTTTGGAGATTGAAGAGCGGCCAATGGAAGACGCGAGGTTTCCTGGAAGAGAAACTTTGGGGGCAGCAGAACGACAACAATGCTGGACTTTGAGTGAGTGATTCTCGGAAGAGTATCATCCAGACTTTCGTTCCAAGAACTTTGGACTGAATAGGTATTCTATATCTTTAGTCTTTAAGTGTCTTGGTTGTTCAATGCATGCGACTGCATTGTAGTGCGTATTGTTGTCTGTGTCCGTTGTTTCGAGTGTGGCTGATTGTACTGTGTACTACATTGTTTGATTGGCGACATATTGTATGCAACTATTGTGGAGTGTGCATACTTGTGTATTGTTTTTGATCTGCCTTTATTGAGAATATAATTTTGTTTTGTTTATCAACTCTCGGCTCTGACTTGTTCTTTAAGCCACAGCCGGCGTCCGCTGGCGCGACAAAAAGGACCACTTCTAAATTGTCCACGCTTTCGTGGTGCGGTTCGGGGGGCCGATACTTCGGCCCTTGGAATTAGCCCGGCGATCGCCTCCCGAATTAACGGGACCTGTGAAAATTAATCTGACGTCCGCGACAGGGACCTTTTGGTGCACAGTGTGTCCAAAGTAGTGAGAAAGAGCCTCGAGTTGTTGATAGTGCTATTGGAACGATTTTATGTGTTGTTCAGTGTTCTCGTTAATGAGTGCAGGGGAGTGTTCCGATAGACGGATTTAGGCAGATACTGTTAACACGCGGCAAGACTTTATTTGCGAGACACCATGGATCTCGAAAAGTTAGTAGCTCTTGGTGAGAAGATGGGTCTTTTTGGCGCCGAACTAAGGAAGTGGGTAAGCCAGAAGGAGAAAGAGGCAGTGGAGAGAGAAAAGTTGGCAGCTGAAAGGGCCAGAGAAGAAAGAGAAGCAAAGGAGCGACAGCTGAAAGAAGAAAATAAGCGGAGATGGCTGAAAGGGAACGGCGGCGGCAGCATGAGGGAGAACTCGAGCGGCTCCGTTTGCAACAGCGAAGTGAAACTCCGGTCCAAGCTAGAGTGGAAAGCAGCGAACGGGAGGGCCACAGCTTCCGCTTGAACCCAAGCAAGCTTCTCGTAGCGTTTGATGAAAGGTAGGACGATCTTGACGCGTACCTTCACCGATTTGAGACGATTGCGAGGAGCCAGAATTGGCCGGAACATTAATAGGCAACTGCTTTGAGTACTTGCTTGAGTGGTGAAGCGCTCAGTGTGTACGGTAGGCTGACGCCGATCGATGCAGCCAACTATGCAAAGGTGAAAACTGCTTTACTGAAGCGATTCAGATTTACTGTGAAAGGATTCCGGGACAGATTTCGGACAGGAAAGCCAGCTGATGGTGAGACGGCTACGAAGTACGCCGCCCGACTTAGCCATTAATTCGGCAGACGGATTGAACTTTAAGGGACAGCGCAGGAGTACGATGACCTTAGAGAGCTCCTAATTAGAGAACAATTTTTTACTAGTTGCCACCCAAGCCTGTCGCTGTACTTGAAATCAAACTCACCAGGTATCCTGTGTGCTAGCAGCACCGAAATCCGATAGCAATGCCATCAATGACGGATTTGTAAAGTAGAAAAATGGAGAAAAACTTCCTATTGTGGGTGCTGTAATGACCAAACAGTCAACCGGTGTTACGAAGGGAATGCCAACGCTGCCTGGAAAAGTTGCAGGCAAGAAGGTTACGGTGTTAAGAGATACCGGTAGCTCCACTGTTATCGTGCAAAGAAATTTGGTGCGGGAAAAAGAGTTAACAGGCAAAACGAAACCAGTTTGCCTAATTGACAGTACGATTCGGATGCTTCCCGAAGCAGAGATAGATGTTGAAACCCCGTACTTCAGCGGGAAGGTTACCGCTCTATGCATGACGACCCCCCTGTACGGCCTCGTCATCGAAAACCTCGATGGGGCGCGAGGGCCAGATGATCCAGAACGATTGGGAGAAGACCCTAAGATAGAGCCCTCGTCAACCCATCGACCGCGAGATAGAGTGGAGGAGCATCCTGTGACGGATCTCACTCGAGCGCAACGCGAAGCCGCGGTGCAAGAGACAGTGAATGAGAAGAGGATCGTGTTGAATGAGTTCACGTGCTGGGCAGCTGGACTTAAGTTGGCGCGACCTCAACCGACCGACAGTGTAAAGGTGATGGAGTCGGCCAGCCAGGCCAAATGTCGTGACATAAACAAGCGGGTGAATAACCACGCAGGATCGGTTGAGCGTCATGACCCGTTAACAATGTCGGAATTGACAACGATGGCTGAGACGCCACCTAAGATACCGCTGTTGGAAAGGGCTCGTCGTCACAGAAACAAGAACAATAAGAAGAGATCAAGAGAGCACCGCAAGAAAGGGCGCAAGCGCAGTTCGAAGTACTCAGGATAGGTGCTGAGGTCAAATCGGAATGCGTTTGTCTGTGTTGAGCCTCAATGTGTTGTGTTTTGTTATCCTGTGTCACAACTGCATGTCGAGCGAATCAAAATGTTTGTTACGGTGATGCGATGTATAGTATTGTACATTTGTTGTAATGACAGACATTTGTACATTTGTATTGCTTGAAGTATGTGATGGAGGGTTGTATTCATGTACCTGTGGCTATATTCTATGTGTTGTGAGATTGAATTGCAATGTATAATTGTATTAAGTGATCTATTGTGAATGTGACGTGTCATGAGCGACGGACTATATTACAGTCTTTGAGAGTGTGGGGGCTGTTCGCGCTCGTTTGTGTGGTTTTAAATATTATGAGATAATATTCTTAAAGTGGGGGGCAGTGTCACAAAACGAGCACTCAAAAAGGGCGCGCTGCCAAATTCTCGCGACGAAACGCCGGAGTGACGCCACGAGGTCAATGATAAAAAAGAAAACCAGCATCCAAAGACTCCCCGGTCGCGAGCCCCTTTCCCCCCGGAAGCGTGGGTTCGCCGACGAACCTCCTCTCATCGGCATCCGAGCAAGCCCTGGAATGCTCTCGATCGAAAAGGGCGTGGTGATGCCGGGTTGCGTCATCCGTCGCGGACGGCCCCCGTATCATCTCGCCCTTTCCGCCAGCCTTCGCTTCGCATCGCGCCGACGAAATGATGAGAACGTTCTGGAATCTCGCGCGGAAGGTATTTAATCGAGTAGCCGAGATGAGAGATCAGGAGAAGAAAGATGTTAACGCTGGTGTGCATAGGGTATCCAGCCGCGTCGGTCGGTGAAGGTTTTGTCCTTAGTGACAAAGCAGGAGAAGAAGAAAGTATGCGCCAGAGTGCGTAGGGTGTTCCGCCTTGAGGGCGAAGCCTTTTGTCTTCCGTGACAAATGTGGAGAAGAAGAGGATTTCTACCTGAGGGATGAAGGCTCGAGCTACAGGCAAGAGTGTGTGTCTACCGCTATCGAGCGAAGACGCGTGGCAACAGCTGCGTGTGTGAAGCCGACGTGTTTCCGGCGAAGAAGTTTGGAGGTTGGAGAGCGGCCAATGGAAGACGCGAGGTTTTCTGGAAGAGAAACTTCGGTGGCAGCAGAACGACAACAACGCTTTACTTTGAGTGAGTGATTCTCGGAAGAGTATTATCCAGACTTTTGTTCCAAGAACTTTGGACTGAATAGGTTTTCTATCTCTTCAGGCTTTAAGTGTCTTGGTTGTTCAATGCATACGACTGCATTGTAGTGCGTATTGTTGTCTGTGTCCATTGTTTCGAGTGTGGCTGATTGTACTGTGTAGGACGTTGTTTGATTGGTGACATATTGTATGCAACTATTGTGGAGTGTGCATACTTGTGTATTGTTTTTGATCTGCCATTATTGAGAATATAATTTTGTTTTGTTTATCAACTCTCGGCTCTGACTTGTTCTTTGGGCTACAGCCGGTATCCGCTGGCGCGCCAAAAAGGACCACTTCTAAATTGTCCACGCTTTCGTGGTGCGGTTCTGGGGGCCGATACTTCGGCCCTTGGAATTAGCCCGGCGATCGCCTCCCGAATTAACGGGACCTTTGACACATATATACCAAATTTAGTATTACAGTACGTGAATGGATGACGAAGGTATGTGACTGGTTCAAACATGATAAGCATGAGGTGCGTATCATGTAACAACACGACTACGTGCTACGCTCATGATGCGCTCACGGATGTTTCGCTAGCTTCACATGTACCAAACACGGTAGCAGGCGACGCGAACGGGCGACATAGGCAAATGACACACCCAAACATGATAATACCTTCATGCATGCACTGTAACAACCTGACTACATGCCACACTGATGATGCGCTCACGGCCGTTTCGCAAGCGTCACATATGCCAAATTTGGTATTACGTGACGCCAATTGAGGACGAAGGTATGTGGCTGGTGCAAACATGATAATCATGAGATGCGTGTTATGTGAGAACCTGACTACATGCCATAGTCAAGGCACCAATACATTTCGACGTGACGCGGTGCGCGTTTTGCCAGCGTTCATTTCGTTGCATCACGCCGGTGTTGCAATGCCAGGCGCCGGTCCTGCCATATACTCGCATGCGCGTGCCGCGCCGCGTTGCTTTGACGCCTGCGCGTTTCAGCGCATCCAGCGTCCCTCCGTTACGTAAAAATGAAGACGCACTGTGGTCTGGGTAACGCATCGGCGCGAAATGAAGCATGTCACGTTTCGCGCCGACAGTTGCCGCTGGGCCGCGCCGACGGACGCTGGTCATGCCTGGCGTCAGACTATAGAGTGCTCGCGTTTTGCTAACGTAGCGCCGCTGTGCCCAGCGTGCGCGCATGTCAACGCGATATAGGAGTATAATGGGCCCTTTATGATGCGCTCGCGCCTGTTTTGCTAGCTCCACATATACCAAATTTGGTGTTACGTGACGTCAGTGGATGACGAATTATATGACTGGTGCAAACATGATGATCCTGAAACGCGTGTCTTGTAAGAACATGACAACATTCCACGCTCATAGTGTGCTCGAGGCCATTTCGCTAGCTCCACATATACTAAATTTGGTATCACGTGACGTTTATAGATGACGAAGGTAAACATCGGACACATTCAAACATGATATTCATGACACGAAAGTCATGTACGGCATCATTTACCCGAACCTCGTAACGTTGTTCTGATTTTTAAGTGACATATCAACATTTCTCATTCGAGCTCCGCATATCATCGATTTCCATTGTACGTGGAATCTGCCAATTTTTTAATTTCATCTGTGTTACCGAAATGCAAAGTTTAATTATGTTTCACAAGTCACGATTTCACTCCGGAGCACTAAAATAATGTAAGTATTTGCTATTGGAGTTGACTGAATAGTAACAGTGAAGTTTGCTATACAACTAAGTCCCTGTTACACTTACATTTAGGGGCAAAGCTTCTTAAGGTTTAGGCTAGTCCCTCATCGTCCATCGAAGTCACCACTAGTACTCGGGAGTGCTCACTAGATGGCACTGCGGCGCTTGCTCCACCCCGATGAGTAGCAGACGCGTGCTTTAGTGTGATAGGGGAGAGATGGATGTACAGACTGACAGACAAACAGATGTACGAACAGACAGACAGACAGCCAGCCAGAGAGATGAATAGATGAACGGACAGACAGACAGACAGACAGAGCAAGCTCCTTCGTCATCATTCGCTTCGTGGATATGGCTCCATTTTGTATATAGCTAAAAGTTCAATAAGTGTGCTGAAATCACAGTTCTTGCATGCAGTGCACTCAGTTAACGTGCGATCGAAATTTACGCTAGCATACATGCCACATATGTTAAAGCGTTCATTAAACGCATCGGCAAATTAGGTTGCGTAAAGCGTAAGGGGTTGTAGAATGCTATGGTTAGCAGTTAGCAATCTGTTTACAGTTACTGTAAAAATGTTCTCGTATAAGGTTTTAAGAAATGTGAGAGAGAAAATAACATTGTTTGTATATTTTTCAGAGCAAGAAGATATTCTGTAGGGGGGTGGGGCAGCTTCAAGTCGGCTTGGAAGAATAAAAAAGTGCCGGGTGTAATAAGCTTTTTGTGCTTTCGGTTTCGAAAACTTTGAACAACGCAAACATGACATCAATAAAACATGTCCGATAATTCGTCTCAACAAACACTGTCGATCGTGTTTTGAATAGAAAAACTTTGACGTCCGATGTTATTGCGATGAAGAATTATTTATAGGAGTGGTTGTGTCGCAATTCATTTCCTAATTTTCATGACGAGCAATGGTTATTTTGATTTTTATAACGCTAAAAATGACGATAGGTCTTTCAATCCATCAAGAGAGGCGTCTGTCTCTCACACCGTTTACGGTGCCTCTGTCGATAATCATAGCAATGTGGTGAGCGTGTGATGTGCAAATACTACGACACAATTGTGAAAGTCACCCAAGGAGGTTTGAGACTCTCCTTGGAGTCGCTGCAGTAGGGAACTGCGACATATTTTCCCACATAGTGGCTTGCATGATACATCCTAACCTAAGTTTCCGCTTTTTGTTTAAATTAATCCCGTTATGGCTTAGAAATAAAAGTCAGGCCTTTTTACAGCGAAAGCTGTTATGAGATCACAACAAGGGTCGCTTGCGGCACTGTATTTGTTTGCCGCCACCGCCGCTAGTGTCCGTAAGCACTATCGCAAAAAATGAAAAAAAAACTTAGTAAATAAAAAAACTAAGGCCACAACTAGATTCGAACCCTGGTCCCCTGCGTGTCAGCCAGTATTCTACCACAGAGCCACGCCGGTGTTTGGAACTTTTTTTTTCATGGTATTTAATAAAGTACTTGGGCAATAAAGACAATATCAAGCGAACAAAAGTACAATCAAATCGCCAAAGTAAGCGCTCAAGCGTTACTCAAAAAACTAAATGGCTAACACAGCGTGAGTTCCTCACATAAAGAGTTCTTCACATCGTGTTATACAAACAAAAAAGGGGTGAGGTCAAACAGTTCTCTGAGACGGAGTACCAGTCCGGTCTAAAGTCTAGCTCGTCGTAGATGTTTTTTAGGTGCATAGCCATTTGAATGAAGTGTGCGCTTGAAGAGGTGGTGGGCTCTGCATTGCGGTCTTGCATTCGTGTCTTCCACAAGCTGTGCAAACCCATGAGGAAAAACATATCATATGGTACTTCATCAAGTGTTGCTGGTAGAAGATAACGTATTGTGTGAGAATTAATGACGAAACGTTTTTTCAGTGCTCGCTGAAGGACATCCCAAAATAATGGCATCTTTGCAGCTAACAAAGCAATGTTCAATCGTTTCCGGCACATCACATAGCCGGCAGTTAACAGACGGAATGAAAATACCTTTTCTTTCTAACCATGTGTTTACCGCCAATGTTTCAGAGTGAAGTTTATAGAAGAATGTTTTTGAATTCGGTGGAATGTACATTTTGCGCACTCGCTTCAACACATCGTGACCAGGAAGATTGGCGTACAGTGAACGGTACAATGGAGATAGGAAGAGTGTACTCAGTAGGTCCTTATAAAGCACCTTGCGCATTACTGAGTACAGGTATTCTACAGAGAAGCGAGCTTTGAGGAACTGAACTGCGAGGTAAACTTCCTGCATGAATCCCCACAAGCATGGGCGTTCGGAGACGTTGGATGAAACAATTAAATCTGGTAAGCAATCAACAAGTGTAACCTGCAAGAAGGAACGGATTACAGGATGGGAATTGTCTCGAAAAAAGAAGAATCGGGACACTATTTGCCATAGATAAAGGTGTTTTAGTCCTAACCCGCCCTCACTAACTCTTTTGCAAACTGGCCTTAAGCATGCAGCTTGATTTCGGGAAAGGAATAGCGTTAATGTGTGCAATAAAGTTAACAATCAGGCGTCACGCAACGCTATTTGCGCAAAGAGTGGGTTGCTGAATGCAGCAACTCATTACAGTTAAGAGTTTAATCTTGTTTCTTTATTAACTATATCGTATATACGCAATAGTTGACTGCCCCGGGTCACAAAATCAAGTCAAATTTTTTGACGATTAAACACAAACTCACGTTGTGGGATTGGCGAAGAACCCGATAGTTTTCATCAAAGACTTCTTTAGCAGGTTATGATCATCTATTTACGAAAAGAAAAAGAAAGATAAAACAGGATGAATTTGATAGTGGAATAGAAAAGAAAACGTAGTGTAATGCAATGAAGTGGCGCACTGAAATTAAAATAAAGTTGGGAAAGTAATAAAATCTACCGAACAATAATTTCAACACTTAAACTTCTTTGAATCTTTGACCCACTCTTCCGATACGTCAGCAATCATCCCGTCGCTGTGGCCAAGAGACAAAGCCCCGAAACTAAGAACATTTTGCGCATGAAAGCCATAAAAGCTTCTGGCATAATCTTCGTTGTCAGCCACAGCATAAAAAAACTCGCAAACTTTCTTGCAAGTATCGAGCGGGTCCCACGTTTCCCCGAAGAATGACGAATGATAGCATACTGAATGCGTGTCTACATCTACATATGTATTTACAATGACTGATGGCGTAGTGGGTCCCTGCAAATGTGCTTGCAGCAGCTACCCTCAGAGTGCTAAAAAGGCTCTGAAAGGCCAATCTTTCAGCTTTCGTTGTGACAATGCTGCACGTTTCGCGTAGGCCAGGTGGTTTTTTCTCATCACATTATGACCATTAAAAAATTAAATAATTCCTTCTGATGCGAAACATAACAATCATTTCCAAATTTGTTTCACAATCACCTTCACAGGATTGCGGGTTTGTCACTCAGTCACTCATACAAGCATACATAGTCGCGAACTTACAAAAAGTGCACCTTAGACCTATACGTAAGTAGCGCCCACAACAAACAATTCGCCAATGACCACTTTACGCTGCTAAATTGATAGTACAGTAGCATGTAAATGCATTTATGCAGATTCAGTACTTGTCATTTCTGTTTTAAGTATGCACGAAAAAACATATAACTACTTCTTATGACAACTTTAGGTGAGGGGCGTCACCGCCATAGTTACGACTACGGCCACTTCCCATGCAATCGCTGATAATGCGGCAGGCAAGGAGGCTGTGCCCACATCCCAAAATGAGACTGCACCACCACTTAATTGAGGAGCCAACCAATGAACGGCAGCAACTCCCACGTAGTGGGTAACGACATTTTTGTGAAAGAGTTCGAGAAGAATGGAAGGTCAACTTGACACCCAGCAATGGGGAGCAGCTTCCGCGTTGTCGCACAGTGTGGCCGCCGACCAAGACGGCAAGTCTAAAAAGGAGCTCCCAGAGGGTGCCCCGGGCCGAAAGGTCATCGAGGTAGTTTCACCGGCGGCCAGCGGTGCTTCTCGACCCTCGCAGAAAGGCGCCACTATCGAAGGATACCGCACTACGACCCCGCAGCACTGCGTGGAACCGGAGCAGGCGAACCAGGTTGTAGGTGCCGCAGCGGGAAAATCACAGGGCTACGCAACTGGACACAGCGGTCGCGGCAAAGCGGCCACCTCGTTTGACGTGAGGCCTCAACGCGACTCAACGTCGCTATGTCTCTGCGTGTTCTACCTGGTGGCGCTACTGCTGATTTTCGGCGTGGCAATTCACGCGGTGCACAGTAACCGAGCCGTGAGCAAGGAGCACCCCAAGCTCCTGGTGGCATCGCCCTCATCAAATTCGGAGAGCTCTTTTTCATCAGAGGCAACGTCCTTGTCACTCCGTGTAACTGAAGCGAGCGAAGCATCCTGGGAGGATGAGTTATTGTCATTTGTGACAAGCTCACTGCCATTGTCTCCAGCGACGTTTTCGCAGAAGCTGAAGGCTAAGCCGGGTTCGACGAACAACGCCAAGTCGCAAGGTGCATCGCAAGAATCAGGGATCGGAGAAGGTGGTCCCGTGAACAACACGGAGGTGAGGGACATTCAGAGCAGCAATTGACGACGAGCATGCAAGGAACACCACCACCGATGTCTTGCTGCTTTGACAACTTTGAGGAATGGCACCGATTAGTGAAGGCTTGAACCGATGCGTTTGCCACAACTGCACAATTCTGCGTACAATAGAAGCAAAAACATGTCTTGCTCTCTGCCAAATATTTACTGTCTGTTTGGTTTAATTTTTTTACCTCTGCTCAAGATGACTTTTTAATCTTTTAATGATTGCCCCGAGCATCAACCCTCAACGTCAGCCCATCGTATAAAGCGAATAACCACTATTGCTGCCGAAAGCAGTGATTTCCACGTCGAAAATACGTCCGTGAAAAGGATAGCAGTTTCCTGATTCAGAGCTCCTTACTGTTTCCCTTAACCAACTTCACTTAAGAGATGCAATGTAAAAGAAGTTGTGTACCGCCTGTTATAGGGCCATGCTGATACTACGAACAGAAAAGTTCCGAATACTTCCAGATACGAAGCAGCTCTTAGACTCACTTACGTACGTGCTTTGACTTACGTGCATGCGTTCGTAGGAACGAGCCTCAACGCACTTCTTTCGCTGCAGGTGTTGGAGCGGTGCAAAGTAGGTCATGCTGCAGCTGGTGTTGACGTCACGCTCCCCTTGCACGCTTTCTCCGCAGATGCGCGCTGAGGTCACTCTTTTTTTCTTACCCGCAGTACGCTCACCGAAGGGCCCGCAGCTGCCGGCTCCTCCGTCCACTCGCAAAACACTCCTCCCTCCCTTCAACTTCTCCACTTCTCACAATGCTCAACCACACGTCGAGTGGAAACCCTGTTTCGGCTAGTTTTTCTGCAATTAAACTCATATGACACGGGACCCACCACCTGTGTCGTTGCGTTTCAAACAAACCTTTACTCGAGTAAACACTACACCGATTTTTTTCATCAAACCTTAGTTCCACCACCGCGTCGACGCCCGTTTTGAACGGGTCAACGCCGTGCACACTACTGTTTTGCCTCCTATCAGGGAACTCTGATGGACATATGTCATTGAAGTGGTCCATTATTTTATTAGGAAATCTGAAATCGGCATTTGAACATTCGCATGATGGACTTGAACTGTCGAATATGACCTGACCACCCATCTGAACTAAAAAGTTAATTCAAAATATTTAATATATGCAGTGACTGATGTCCGTGGTCATTCGAAAATGTCTGCCGCCATAGGAAAAAGTACGTATGCAGGCAGCGAGAAGCGTTTCCATTTCCTACATTTTGGGAGATTTTTGATACCAATATAGAAACTATATAAATTGCGGAAACAGAATATATTTGCCTTCGAACGCATGCATACTTGCATAATGGTCTTTTGAAGACGAAGCCATTCTTCGCAAAACATTGGCCGTGTTTTAACTCTGTTGCGTCTGGGTGTGCGTAACGAGAGGTATGGTTAATCCTATAGCAGAGACGGTTGAGCGTCCGCAAAGGCTACAGTTGCGCATTCGCAACAGTTTTGCGCACGAAACCTGCCGTAGGAAATGACTGGCGGGTAGCGTCCGCTGAGCTGCTGCGGACACGCAACTAAATGCGTGTAGTGTTTAGCTCAGTTCTCTGTAGGTTACACACCTCGAGGCGCACGCCTCAATCTCTTTCGTCTCCACGGCTCGCTGCCTTCTCTTAGTTTCGTTTTCACGACCAACCCAAGCTTCTTTTAATCTCTCCGACTCACTTTCAATATCTTCTATCTGCCGACAAATCCCACCGGCTGCCTTTTTTTGCAGACGGGACCATGATAATGTAATAATTTATTAGCAAACAAAGTTATTTTAGAATACTGGTACTACTGCTGAGTACTAATTGAAACACAAGGTGAAGAAACAGACACATCAAGAATGCTATTTGGTTTACATTTCCCAATAATTTGTGTGTAAGGAAGTAGTACCAGTATTGTTAAAAAATGTTCAGTATTAAGTTATTATATTATTATGACCCTATTTTCGAAAAACAAAAACAAAAGAAAAATTGGCAGATTTCACGTACAGTGCGAATCGATGATATGCGAAGCACGAATAACGAAACTTGATATGTCACTTGAAAATTGTTATGAGGCGGCGGTAAATTATGCCATACATGAATTCTATAAGATGATTGTCTTGTTTCGACGTATCATTTACCTTCGTGACCTATTCCCGTCACCTAATACATAATTTGGTATACGCGAATCTAGCGAAATGTCCGCGAGCGTGCTATAAGCGTGGCATGTAGTGAAGTTTCACATGACCCGCATGTCATGAGTATTATGTTTGGACATTTGATTTACCTTTGTCTTCTATTCACGTCACGTAATACCAAATTCAGTATACGTTGAGCTAGTAACTTTTATTTTGAAGTGATTATTTCGGTAAGCACATGCGCACTTTGTTGATGTTTGATAAACACAGGCAGAAAAAGAGGTTCATTCCACTGGGAGATGCGAAAATACAGCTGTCATATCATTAATATCAATTACACACAAGAAATAAACATATAGGCAACCATATAACAAGAAGCGCAGAAGAATAAAACTGCTATAAACGCAGACAAATACACATACAGTGCGCAACGCGACACGGCAGTAGTTGCCTCAGCACTTGACTCCGACAGGAACTGAAAAAAAAAAACGTTGGCTACATTTTCTTTTCCACCTTTGCACTTTTTTCCTGACCACTTTACATCGCTCTTTCACGAAAAACAGCCGCACGCAGTTGCCGCAGGAAAAACAAAGCAATTTCAGGTGTCATGCATGTCGTTATCAAAGCAGAAGTGTTTTCTCAAAGATTACGTCCTAGCTTTGGACAGCAAACATTTTTCTAGATTCACCACTTCTCTCTCATTGCGCTCGTTAGCGCTTCAAGCTATTTGTGAACGGCACAGACAATGACACTAAGCACAGCTGCACTTTTCACGAAGTGTCACTCATGCAGTGAATTCGAATACATGTAGGGGCACAAAGAAAACCTAACAACGCGAGCGGTGCCTCAATTTCTTCAGCCAAGAAAGAATTTTCTCGCAAATGTGCTGCGAAGCATTCCAGACAGTTTTCTTTCGTGTGAAACAATCCACGAAAACAGTGCGCGAAACGAAGAGCACAAAAACCATCTCGGAGCCGAAGAGCACAATGTCACAAACGTTAGGTTAAGGCTTGAAATGACCAATGCCATACGCATTACAGATAGTACTGATGGTGTTCGTACCTACCAGCAGCCAAGCTGAGAGGCAGCCGAAACAAGCGAAGACCGCGAAACACGCCTGGCACATTATCGCACATCTTTTGTGGCATCTCCTTGCTGCTGCACGTACGTCTTCGTATCCGCAAATGCTGATGAACATGGCGTGTGACAACGTTGCCGTCGCGTCGACGCCATATGCACTTCTCTCGCGTTCGATTCATGCCTGATCCCAGCCCGGCGTTATCGCAGCGTACAATCGCATTCGATAAAGACGGATTAAGGCCACTGTCACATGCGCAAAAACACGTGTACGTATAATGCACTAGAAAAGCCACTGCAGTAAAGGACTATTACGCGTGTTTTCTTGAAGTAGTAAGTGATGTGTTCCCATTTTAAGGTTGGAGTGAAGGAGCTTACCTCAGCCGCTTTTTGGCCCGAGTAACCACTCTTGTCATTTTTATGTTACTCTAATACTCTAAGGTCCATCGGCGCGCCCCGGCGGCAACCGGTGCTTAATGGGACATGCATTTTGAGTCAGATGACGTTACCCAGGCAGCACCGCGTTCGCCCCTCTTCGTGACGGAGGGACGCCGGGCGCGCAAATGCGCATGCGTAAAAGCAACGCAGCGCAGCGTGCGCCTGTGAGTATATGGCCGGCAGATCGGCGTGGCATTGCCGGAGTGACGCGACGAAACGAACGCAGGCACGCACGCGCACCGGGTCACGTCGAAGTGTTCTATTGCCTTGAGGGTGGCATGCAGTCATGTTTTTACATGACACGCATCTCATGACTATCGTTTTTGCACCAGTCACATACCTTCGTCATCCATTTACATCCCGTAATACCAAATTTGGCATACGTGAAGCTAGCGAAACGGCTGCGAGTGCATCATGAGCGTCGCATGTAGTCATATTGTTACATGACACAAATGTCATAATTTTCATGTTAGGGTTGGTCTCTTGTGTTCGCCATGCAGTCATGTCATACCATACCAGTTTTGCAACATGTCATGTGAACGAAACCACCGCAAGAGCAGCATGACTGCGAAATAAAATCATGACAAACATGTGATGTTTTTCATGTTATGACTTCTTAGTTATGCTCATCATACAGTAATGTTACGCCCTACAAATTTTAGTATCGATACCATTATCGGCATGGCCAGGAGAGCTAAATGTCGTAGGCAGTTACATAGATTAATAGATAGAGACGCTCAATGTCGCCAAAGTTCGCTAAGAAATGCTTCACATTTCAAAAAGTTGTTCCCCAAGCACTCTGTACATCAGCTTTCGCTCGGCACTCCGTTCAGCAGTCCGTAGGTCAGCTTTCAGCTTTCGCCGATCAATAGGCGAAAGCTGAAACGTGTGGCCTCGGTGTTTACAGCAGTGGGTCAAAGCAGACGCTGCGCTGAAGCCTTTCACAATTATCGGTTACTTGTTCGTACTTTTTAGGGAGGTTAGACAGAGGGTTTGCTTGGGTTTAGCGCAGTGTCATTTTAGGGTCGAAACTCTTTAAAGGGGCCCTAAAACACTTTTTTGAGTAACCATGAAATATTTCACCGGAAAAGCGTATTGCCTCGAAAAATCGACGCCGCAAGAAATTTTGAGAATCTGTCAGTGCGAACCTGAGTTACGAAGAATTGCCACGCGCTGCAATCGCATTCTCTCTTCTATCGTCCTGACGAAAGCGCTGCAAGCTAAGCAGGGTGGGATGGGAAGGGCAAACAAAAAATGACGCGCGCACCTCCTGACCTTGAGCACTTTTTTCTTTATTTTTGTCTTTGAATGTGTGGGTTTTCAGTGTCATCGCGTGCGCACGCTTCGACAAGTAGTGGCCTCCCGTGGTGATCCCTGTAACGACTAAGCGCGCCATGATCAAATCAGCCAATGGCTGATAGATGAGCTTACTACGATTGATTTTTGGGATCATTCCGGTATTTGTTGAGAGAAATGAAGCAATTTTTAGCTGACTTTGATGATTTATTGTCAATTCCTGGCCATGTGTTGCGCTACAACATTTGGCTGGCGTGTTGTCAGGAGCCTCTGCGTGTGATTGGCAGCGTTTTCTGGCCATGCTCAAAAAGTGTTGCTGGGCCCCTTCAAGGCGTGGGTCTGTCCATCCTTTTTTGTTGTCTTGCGTAGCCACCAGAATGCGAGATGCGAGATAGCATTACTTGCAGTGTTCACTAGATGGATGGACGGACAGGCAGACTAGAAGAAAGCCTGACAGATGGACAGACGCGTGAACGTACTGACGAATGGGCGCACGAACAGACGGACGGACGCATGGATGGACGCGCGGATGGTTGCGTGGACGGACGGAAGCACGGATGGGGTGACGGACGCTTCACCCCTCTCATTATCATTCACTCCGTGGATGTGCGGGTTTTCTTAACATGCCGCACGTTCTGCTTTGCATGATAATGGACATCGAGGAGTGTATTCAACGGGTAAACGTGTTGCGCAATGCGTTAATCGCAGTGGTTGTTCTCGAACCACCAGCAGTCACCGACGTCGCTGCTGAAGTCAAAGTGCCGCTGGAAAAACTCCCGGCAAATTGGCGCTCTTAATCATCACGTTGACGCTGTTGTGCGCGCAAGCAATGCCGCTTGTTTGGAGTGGCGTTGCTACAAGCGTCTGACATCGCAAGCTGACTCGGCGGCGTCGTTTTCAGGATCCACCCGCCACCGGCACTTGCATCCCCGTTTGCGATTCAGCGTGGCTTGGATGGCTGCTGGACCATCTGCATGTAGACCCTGCCGGCACTTGGCACCCCACGTCTATTTTAAATGCGAAATACTTCTTAGCGAACTTTGATTGACTTTGAGTGCATCTATGTGTCTATTTATCCGCCTGCGACTTTTAGCTCTCCTGGTCGTTTCGAAAATGGTGCCAATAGGAAACTTGGTATGGCATAACATGACAGTATGAAGAACATATTTGACTAGTCATAACATGAAAATCATGATATGTATGTCATGAATGTCATGATTGACATTTCATGACCTTGCAGCTCTCGCGGTGGTTTCGTTCACATGGCATGTTGCAAAACTGGCAGGATACGGCATGATTGCATGGCGAACACAAGCGACAGACCCTAACATGAAAATCATAACATGCGTGTCATGTAACGACATGAATACATGCCACGCTCACGATGCGCTCGCGGCCGTTTCACTAGAATAACAAATACCAAATTTAGCGTTACATTGCATGAATGGATGAAGAAGATATGTCACTGGTGCAAACATGATAATTATGAGGTGCGTGTCATGTAACAACATGACTACATACCACGCTCATGATGCGATAGCGGCCGTTTCGCTAGCTCCACTTATACCAATTTCGGTATAACGGGATGTGAATGGAAGACGAAGGTATGATACCGGTGCAAACATGATAAAAATAGAGGCGTGCATGAACCAACATGACTACATGCTACGCTCATGATGCACTCACGGCCGTTTCGCTAGCTTCACATGTACCAAACTCGGTATTACGCGACGCGAACGGACGACGAAGGCAAATGACACATCCAAACATGATAATGACGACATGCCTGTCACGCAACAACATGACTACATGCCACACTCATGATGCGCTCACAGCCATTTCGCTAGCTTCACATATGCCAACTTTGATATTTCGTGATGTCAATAGATGACAAAGGTATGTGACTGGTGCAAACATGATAATCATCAAATGCGTGTCATGTGAGAACGTGACTACATGCCACAGTCAAGGAGCCAATGCATTTTGATGTGACGCTGTGCACGTGCTCGCCGGCGTTCATTTCGTCGCGTCACACCGGCGTTCCCACGCCAGGCACCGGTCCTGCCATATACTCGCAGGCGCACGCCACGCTGCGTTGCTTTGACATATGCGCGTTTCAGCGCATACAACGTCCCTCCGTCAAGAATAGAAGGAGACGCAGTGTTGTTTGGGTAAAGCATCGGCGCGAAATGCAGCATGTCGCATTTGGCCCTGATGGCAGTCGGGTTGCGCCGACGGACCCTGCTCGCGCCTGACGTCAGACTATTGAGTGCTCGCCGTTTTGCTAAAGTAGCGTGTTTGTGCTGAGCGTGCTCGCGCGTCAACGCTACATTGGAGTATATCGGGTCCTTCATGATGCGCTCGTGGCCAATTTGCTAGCTCCAAATATACCAAATTTAGTATTACGTGATGTCAACGGATGGCGAAATATATGAGTGGTGCAAACATGATAATTCTGACGCGCGTGTCATGTAAGAATGTGACAACATACCACGCTCATAGCGTGCTCGCTGCCGTTTTGCTATAGCTCCATATGTACTAAACTTGGCATCACGTGACGTAAATAGAGTACGAAGGTAAATGACACATCGAAACATGATAATCATAACAAGGAAGTTATGTGTGGCATTATTACCTCCATCTCGTAACGTTCTGCTGATTTTAAAGTGACTTATCAACATTTCTCATTCGTGCTTCGCGTATCATCGATTCCCACTGCGCGTAGGATCTGCCATTTTTGTTTTCGGATTGCACAATCGGCCCGGCGAATGCGACCTTACTCACGTTTCCACTATCGACACTCTTCTAGAGTTGTCGGTGCCTTGCCCATGTGGAAGCTCGCGATACTGATGCGCGCGTGCTCGGCGCCGTGGTTGCGACGGCATGGATGACGTCACTCAGCGCGCGTGCTTGGGAGCGACGCAGAGAATGACGTTACTGATAGCACAGCCAATGCAGACCGCTGGTGACACCGTTGCCGAATGGTTTTTTGTTTTTCCTAGCCATACAGCTTTCACTGGAAAAAATGACAGCATAGCCACGGAGTGAATGATGGAGAGTGGGGCGAAGCATCCATCCGTCCATTCGTTCTTGATTCCGTCCGTCCATGCATGCGTCTGTGTGGCCGCCCGTGCATCCATCCGCCCGTCCGTACGTGCATCTCTTTGTACGTCCACACGTCCATCTGTGCGTCCGGTCCTGCATTCATCCATGCATCCGCTCCTGCGTCCGTCCATGCGTCAATCCATGCATCTGTCTGTGTGTCCGTTCGTCCATCTACTCAACACTCCACGTACCACCATCTCGCATCTTTTCCTAATATATTCCCCATATTGAAGCACTGCCATCCAGCGGACATTCCAAGGGCAAAATTAGAGGTGGCACACGCACACTTTCTTAAGGCTTGCGCTTCGAGTGTACTTCCCACCTTTAACCACCTCGAGTTCACGGTATGTACTAGTCCACTGTATTCGTGACACTGCGGCCCAACGCTCGCTAAACCTTTCTGAAACTAAGGAGTTTACGCCCAGCGAGTATAACGTACTTAGCCATCCTTTCTTGTCAGATAGTGATCAATGTAGATGTCAACGGCTGCTAATGGGGAATGAGAGACAGGGGAATTCAGCTATTCGTTGACACGCACGCTGCGAATTTTTATTGTTCAGCAACGCACAGAAGAAATCTCCCACCAGCGCCACCTTGCAGGTCTAAACGTAAGACTGGTTACGCACTTCGACGAGGGACGAAGGGATGCCGCTCTAAACAGCTTCGCCCCTTATCATCACAACGGAGGATTTCTAGTTGGTTTTAAATTAGAGGAGTGCACACAAAAGTACCTATTGTAGTTATTAGACCAACATAAATACACGCCAAATGAGCATGCTACTTTGCAGTGCGCCGGGATATCATCGCTGTGCACCCCGTAGCTTTTACAGAGCTGCTACCAGCTTCTGAGATGGACCATGGTGAAAGCGATGCATTTGTGGTGTGCATCGCCTCATGGTCCCCTTTTTTGCGTCTCTCATAATCAAATGGTGGTTTTGGGACGTTAAACCCCACAAATCAATCAATCATGGTCCCCTTTAGCGGCGATGGTGTATGGTATGGTATGGAGAACTTCATTGAAGTACTGAGGATCAGTCCATGACTGATGGTGGCTGCTCCCACATCAAGGCAGAGAGGCCAAGCCTCTCTGCCGCCACAAGGGCCTTCTGGACAGCCCTGAGTTGATCCGCCAACACGTCACTGTGCAGCATTTGCTGCCACCTCTTTTCACCGTGAGAAGCCACACCGGATGGATGGATGGATGGATGGATGGATGGATGGATGGATGGATGGATGGATGGATGGATGGATGGATGTGGCTGTACGCTTGAGATCGAGTGGTGGCTAGCGCCACCAAGCCGTAATACTTAATGAACCAATAACTAAATTTATTTTTTCTCTTAATTAATGAGGTTGAGGATTCGTACTTTGCAGTGAAGGGTTTGATTTTCACTCGTGCCTTGACTTTTCACCAATCACATAACCTCCTTCTAGTTAATGCTACCCGCTTGAAGTGTATTTTGCCCTCCCTGCCCCTCAACCTCAGTGCTTTGAAAAAATCTGCACCATAATCCAGAAATATAGGGTGAAGCCCTTTACAGAACTTTAGCAAGTGTTTGGCACTTTCTTCTTCCTCTTCACACGCACTGCATACCGTGTCTATTCCTTCGTATGTGGTCCGATATGTCTTGGTTCGCAATACTCCCGTCCTGGCCTCAAACAGCAGAGAACTACCCCGAGTATTATCATAGATCCTTTCCTTGGTAATTCCCTGCTTTAAAATTTGATATATCTCTAGTGCGGACTTCTTAATCATGCCAATTCTCCACATATCGGTCTTAGCTTCCTTCACCTTCTTCTTAACCGATAATTCTTTTTGGTTTGGCCACCTGCTGTTTTCTAAGTATTTACCAGTCAGTTTTCTGGTTCGCTTCCTAAATTTTGAATCGACACTCTTCATATACAAGTAGCTGAATACATTCCTAGCCCAACGCTCCTCCCCCATTTGTCTCAATCGCTTCTCAAATTTTATCATGCTGCTAGCTTCCCTGCCCTCAAATGATGTCCATCCCATATCACCTTGTACTCTCTGATTTGGTGTATTCCCATGAGCTCTTAAGGCAAGCCTACCTTTTTCACGTTGCTTAATTGCTAATCTTGCTCGAACTTCTGATCTCATGCACAAGACCGCATTGCCGAACGTCAGACCAGAAACCATGACCCCTTTCCATATTCCTCTCACAACATCACACCTATTGTAATTCCTCAGTGCCCAGTTTATCATTACCGCTGCATTCCTGTTACCTTTAGCCGTCACGTATAATTCGTGTTCCCTCAGGTACTCAGCCCCATTGCTTATCCATACGCCAATATATTTGTATTTATCTGTTATCTCTAGCGTGACCTCCTGTATTCTAAGCTCACTACCTTCATGGTCATAAAAATCTTGACTGCTGATTTTTCCTTACTGAATCTGGAATCTACCCTAGCTCTTTCATTACCTCAAATGTCCACCAATCTCTGCAAATCTTCCTTGTTATCGGCCATTAGCGCTATATCATCTGCGTACATCAATGCTGGTAGTGCCTGTTCAATGAGTTTTTCTTGTTTGACGAAAGAGAGGTTGAAGCCCAGTCCACTTCCCTCTAATTTGGCCTTTAATCCTTACAGGTACATCATGAATAATAAAGGTGATAGAGGACACCCCTGCCTAAGCCCCCGTTTTACCTATGCAGGCTTAGATACCTGTTTTTCCCACTTTATAATTACCTTGTTACCTTTATAAATATACTTTAAAAGATTAGTGACTACATCTTCCACGCCTAGTGTGTCTAGTATTCCCCACATATCCTCTTGAACCTCACTATCGTGCGCTCCATCGATATCCAAAAATACTAGCCACAGTGGCCTGTGTTCCATTTCTGCTATTTCGATGCACTGAGCCAGTGAGAACAGATTGTCTTTCAACCACCTGTGTTTCCGAAACTCGTTCTGCAGTTCCCCCATCACCCCCTCGTCCTCTATCTATGCCTGCAGTTTTTCCTTTAGAATCTGCATCACCAGCCTGTAGACCACTGATGTCACTGTTATAGGATGGTAGTTGTTTATGTCAGCTTTGTCCCCCTTTCCTTTATAGATCATGCTCATCCTGCTAAGTTTCCATTCATCGGGAACTTCTCCATCGATTATTATTTTTCTCACTGCCTCTCTCAAGCCTGTTTACACTTCAGACCTAATGTGTTTATCAGCATAATTGGAATGCCATCTGGGCCTGTTGATGTACTACTAGGAACCCTTTTCTCAGCGCTTTCCCACTCTTGTTGTGAAAATGAAGCCATTGTGCCACTTGATTCATCCTTGTCTATTTTGGTGCATAAAGCACTGCTTTGTTGAAATTTTTCTGTCATCCCTGTTCTTATATATTCAAGGGCTTCGTCCCCTCCTAACCTAGCACCTTGAGCTGTAGTTACAAACATCTGCTCTGGGCTCGTCTCATTTCTTAGGGAATCTAGATGGTTCCAAAATTTCGCCGCTGCCTTTCTATTTTTCTTATGTAATTCGGCCAGCCAGTGAGCTCGCTTTCTTCTAATCTCTTCATTGATCAGAAAGGATGCATCCCTTCTACAGCTCAGAAAGACTTTCCATTTTCTTTCAACGTCATCTGTCGGTTCACCCCGCCGCTTAGCATGTCTTTGTTCCCTAAAGGCTTCCTGACGTTTTGCCATGGCTCTCTTAACTTTCTCGTCCCACCAACTTCTGGGTTTGTGTCTTCTTTTCCCCGGTGACTTGTCACGTGCCTTAGCAAGCTCTAGCTCAAACAGTCTAATTAGAATCGTGTATGTGCACACTGTTTTATTATTCTCAGTGATTACTTTCTCAATTTGTTTAGTGGCTATTTCAATTTGCCTTTCTGAATAAACATTTTCCTGTAGTTGGTCATGTTGTCTCCTTCCCACTTTTACTGCTCTTTCAAAACTTAGTTTGATACGTTCGTGATCACTACCCAGACTTCTGGAGCCACCTTTATCTATGTGGATTCTCCTGAGCTTATCATACATCCTATGTGACATCAGTGCGTAATCTATCGTCGACTTTAGCCTTCCTACCTCTCATTTTATTTGCCCTACACACTTCTTGGTACTGTTGCAAATGATCAAATCAAGCCTTTCACACATATCCATGATAATTTTGCCTGTCGGGTTCATATAACCATCTATATCTTCTATGTGTGCATTCATATCTCCTAGTATAACTATCTCGCACTCTCCTTCTAACTCCTGAATGTCATTTGATACACACACTACCATTGCCTGGCTTTCCTCTCTGGCCTCTGCTCCCGTCCACAAGTACACGAAACCAAGGAGTGTCACTTGCCCTGCCACTTTCCCTTTTAGCCATAAATGTTTCTTACACTCCTGCTTGACCCTTTTCCAGTCTGTACTTTTATGAATGTATGCCCCAATACCACCACCTTTCTGCTGTCTTCTGTTTTATTACAATATTCCCACGCGTAGTCCACAATGTTAGGAGGTTGTTCCATGTCCCTGAATGTGTTTCTACAAAACCGTATACCATCGGCCTCTCCTCCCTTAGCTGTACTTCTATCTTTTCCCACTTCAGCCTGTTCCTACCACTCTGCATGTTAATATACCCTATGTCTGAATTGGCTCGGCACTCGTGGCTACTTTTACTTACTCCACCTATCCTAGATAATGGGGCACCTTTGGCATCGTATCTGTCCATACCACCTGTCAAAGAGGCTTCCTGGTTGTTTTCCTCGTTACTAGCTGTCCTGCACCCCGAAAGGCCCGCTGCCCCCCCCCCCCAAAAAGCTACTGCGCGACCTACAAGTCACCAACCCACCTCATGACCTAGCCGCTCATCGAAGTGAATTCTGTCCCGTTGAAAACCACCCCACCTGTGCACCTCTCTGTTTATTTCTACCACCTCAAAGCCTTTCTCTCGACTCATGCGCCATATCTCTTGGTTTGCGTTGACAACCGCTCTTTGCAGGTTGCTATCACGCACCGTTACCTCTGGTATCGTGCATATCACTACCTGTACCTGAGGAGAAGTGGCGCGCATGTCATCGAGGCCTTTCGCCAGTGTGGTTGCTAGTCCTGGTTTATCTTCAATTAAGACATCGTTTAAACCGCCTGAAATTATGACGAGGTTTTGTCTATCAGCTGTAGTTTTGAGTTTTGCATTCGCTTGCCTCATGACGGCTTCCAGCTTGCGTCCTGAGAACGCGCCTACTGCAACCCTCTTGTCACCTCTTACCCTCTCTCTGATGACTTCTGTGCATCGATTTAAATTCGAGTCCTCGGTGATTATCAAATGCTGTGACTTTTCAGCTAGAGCGCCCTGCACCTGGGGGTTACTTGCACCTGTGACGCCGGCTGCTTTGTCCCCTCCTAGCCCCCCCCCACTGCTTCGCTGAAGCTGGCCCTTGCAACAATTGAACCAGCTGAACCTGTTTTTTCCAAACTTCTTACTCTTTCTTCGACGCCGTTCTGGTTGCCGGTTCCCTGTTGTTCTCTCTGTAGGCCACTCCTCTGTTCACCTTGGCTAGTGCTTCCTCGGCAGACTTCAGTCTTTCTCCGATAGCCCTCGTTTTCTCTTGCTCATTCGCCAACGCAGTCTCGAGCTCGGTGATTCTCATCAGCAGGTCACTCTAGGCAACCATCATTTTCTCCATTTTTTCTCCAACCTCACATTGCCTGCACTTCGCGTCAGCCTCTTCTTCCGCTTCTACGTTTGGGTCCACTTTCAAACCCATCCCACATCCTGAACACTTTACAGTCTTTTCAACCATGCCTTTCCGACACCAATTTTCCCTATGAGTTGTCTCACTCGATAATCACAAAACTCGAGCCCTGCCCAACGAAAAAGAGAAAGTCTAAGCTCTACTACAAAAATCTGCGTGTTCAATGTACGTGCACCTCCTCCACGAAGCGGCAAAAGAAAAAAAGCAACAAAAAACAAAAACGTTGAACACACACACACGCACAAACTAATAAATACCTGGTGCCTTACCCCCGAAAAAGCCGTACAATAAACGAAGTGCTACAGGGACTTTAACTGCTGCCTTATAATTATAAAGACAAGCTCAAAACATGCAAAACAACTTATCTGCGCAGTCAATCGGGAGCGCTCAAAAAACACATCCATCCACCGTGACAGTCAGAACCGAACTGAACCGGCCATTGCGGAACAGCACGAGGGCATGTGTTCAAAATTGAGCGAGCCGCCACACTTACTACAATAAATCGAAACCCCACAGTTCGGGTTAATATATTCATGTCGACCGGGTTGGGGTACGTGCGCGTCTTCAAAAGATTTATTGCAACCGCTCGTGGCCTGTTAAGTTTAAAATGTGGCAAGGGGAATTTCCTGCGCTCTAAGTTATAATGTTTGATTATATCGTTGTACGTCAACAGCTGCTTCCTAAACTTCGGAGCGGAAGTTTCAGCCGCCTCAGGGATTGCACGGCACACTAATCCTCGTGCCTCCCTGTGCGCCAGCTCGTTGAGGTTACGTGGGGCTCCCTCCACTGACCTCATGTGCGCCGGAAGCAAATTATGGTATGCGGTGTGATGTCCTTACCCTGCAGCAGTCTGTAAGCCGGTTCGCTAATAACTCCCCTTGGGAAGGCTTTAATTGCAGAACGAGAGCCACTAAATACTAAAACTCTTTCCGAATCAATGAGTGCTAGGGCAACAGACATCTGCTCAGTGACTCTCGGATCTTTAGTATGAACAAAAGCTGCATTTCGAACGCTTCCTTTCCCATGTACCACCACCACCAAGTAAGCATCTTTCCCGTTAATCCATGCTGCGTCAACAAACGCAGACTCTTCGACCTGGTCCTTTGCCTTGCGCAACAAAGCCCTAGCTCTCACCATTCGCCTCTCTACATTACGCAAAGGTGCACATTTCATGGAAATGAACGAACCATGATATTGCTGCATGCATGTTGACATCTTGTGGGACGATGCGCGTGTGCGCCTGACGAACAGGACGAAGAGTAGTCTCCGCTCGGCGTCTGGTCTACCGGTCACGCCACTGCTGCTGGTTTGAAATATATTTCATCCACAGCCTCGTCGATACGACGGCTCTTCTCTTCCGTAACATATTTGGTAGAGGTGGAACGTTCCCCGTCCTCACCACCAAGCTTTGCACTGGCCGCACCGTCCAACCTCCGGCCTTGGCTTCCAATGAGAACAACCCGTCACCGCCTTCAGCTGGAGCCTCAGCTACTACGTACCTTATGTCCCACACCGTTATCCCGGTACGTTCTCCGCCCAGCGTGGCCTTGACGTCGACTACTGGCTCCGCATGTACGAGTGCGTTAACCTGTCTCACCGATGGGACCCCACCATGATGCTCGCCAACGTAATCTTTTACTTGGATGGCGCCCCGCGTGTATGATTCGACGCTCATGAGGCAGAGCTTATTATCTGCGACGTCTTCAAGGAACGACTACGCGACATCTTTGAGAACCCGTCTGGTCGACAAATGGCCACACGACAAGAACTTGCCACCCATGTACAGTCATCAACCGAGTCATATGTCTCGTACATACAGGTCGTGCTCGCGTTGGGCCGCCGCAAAGTGGACGAGCAAATGACCGAAAGCGACAAGGTGGGCCACATATTCAAGGGGATCGTGGACGACGCTTTCAACTTGCTCGTGTAAGACAACGTCACGACCGTCGATCTCATAATTAAGGAATGCCAGCGCTTCGAAATGGCCAAAAACCGCCAAGTTCGGCCTCAATTTTCACGGCTCCCTGACACGGCTGTCACGTCAACCTGTACCGACCTCGGTGCCGCACCACCCTTGCACGAGAATGTTACACGCATCGTTCGGCGGGAGCTTGAGATGGCCCGTTCGGCGCCGTTTCATCCACTTCCACTCGACCAGGGCACTGTGCAAACACCTCCGGTGGTGTCAGTCATCCAGGCAGTCGTGCGGCAAAAAATTGCTAATCTTGGTTTTCCTGTCGCCTGCTACATCTCCCAATCGGACTAAAGACCAATGCCAATAAATGCACCACGGCATGATGCATACTTTCTGCCCAGATCCCTCAATCCCATGGAATGGAAAACAGGAGACGACAAGCTAATCTTCATTCACTGTCACTGAATTGGCCATGTCTCCCGCTAATGCCGCAGCACTTGGACGCCCCTCCGTTGGAGCCAATTTTCTTCTTTTTCTCGGCCATACGCGGACCCTCGTCGGTATTGCCCAGCCGTGAGTATCCTGCTTCCGGCGCACCTAACAGCCACTCTACCACACGTCTTCCGTCACCGCAACGCCGCCGTTTTCCGTCACTCTAACCCCACCGCTATTTTTCGCTGACTAACTTTGGATCTTTCCGGATAGAAAACTAGATTATGCAGCTCGTGGAAGTAGTACTGCATCAAGTGCGACTGACTCTAATTCTCCGTTGACGCTCTTTACTAATACGAACTTGCTGGAAGTGCATGTGGGCGGTCTTTCTTTGACGGCTTTTGTTTACACTGGAGCTCAGGTGTCTATAATGAGTGCTCGTCTCTGTCGCCACCTCAAAAAAGTACTCACGCCTGCTGCAACGCAAGCCAGCCTTGGTGGAACTGTGCCGTCATTGGAAAGTGTACCGCTCGTATTAGCCTTGCCAGCCACCATGCTCTTGCTTTAATTACCACGCCCGACAATTGCCCTCATGACCTCATCTTCGGGATGGACTCCTTATCGACGCATTCTGCCCTGATCGACTGTTCCACCGGCACTCTCTGTTTAGAACTTCGTCTTCTTTCAGATTCTCGCCCCAAGCTGCCGAAAAGCCTCTGTACCACAGACTTCAGTCGGATACCGCCAAAAGCCCTCAAGTTCATTGAATTGGCAACAAGTTCACCCATTAGTGACGGCGATTTTGTCGTCACGCCTATTCCTGATATTCTTCTGGCACGCCACATGACTGTGCCACACTCCATCGTAACCATGGCCTCTAAACGAACATGTCTGCCCATTATCAATTCCGGTTTCACGCAGCAAGTACTATCACACGGAATTTCAGTCGCCATGCTTCGACCCTTAATTGACGCCCACGTCACCGCTTTTGCGGCATACGCACTCTCCGATCTTTCATGTCGCCCAAGGATGCCACATCCCTCAATGAAGCCTTGCGCCCCATTATCAACCTGAAACGCAAACCTGAGCAATCCGACGCCCTATTCCACCTTCTGGTTTCCTACCGCGACATATTTGACATCGACAGCAGTATACTCGGTTGGACTTCTATAGCGAAGCTCCCCATTAATACATCTGATTCTCCTTCTATTCACCGCCGACCATACCAGGTGTCGGCCACAGAGCGCAAGGTAATTCAAGGAAAAGTCATTAATATGCTAGCCAAAGGAATTATTGAACCTTCCTCGAGCCCTTGGGCATCTCCTGTTTTGCTCGTTAAAAAGAAAGATCATACGTGGCGCTTCTGCGTTGATTACCGCCATCCTAATCGAATACAAAAAATGACGTTTATCCTTTGCCCCGAATCGATGACGCCCTCGATTGCCTTCTCGGCGCGTGATACTGTTCTTCAATTGACCTACGTTCTGGCAGATTGCGGTGGACGATAAAGACCAAGAAAAGACTGCGTTTGTAACTCCCGACAGTATATATCAATTCAAGGTGATGCCGTTTGGGCTATGCACCACCCCAGCCACGTTTGAGCGTATGATAGACTCGCTATTACAAGGGTTCAAGTGGTCAACAGGCCTGTTCTACCTGGATGATGTCCTTGTATATTCGCCTACATTTGAGACACACATCCAGCGTTTGGCAGCGGTTCTCGACATCTTCCGCACTGCCGGCCTTCAACTAAACTCGTCGAAATGTGAATTCAGCCGCCAGCAGATTACGGTGTTGGGCTACCTTGTTGACGCATCAGGTGTGCAGCCTGACCCGGAGAAAATTCGTGCCGTCATGAGTTTTCCTATATCCCACTCTGTCAAGAATGTCCGGAGCTTTGTGGGACTTTGTTCCTAGTTTAGAAGGTTCGTGAAAGATTTTGCAACGATCGCTCAACCACACACCAACCTTCTGAAAAAAGACGCGAATTTTACATGGGGTTCCGGTCAAGCTACCGCTTTTTCTCACCTCATCACCCTTCTCACGACTCCTATATTGGCCCACTTTGACCCGTCTGCTCCGACAGAAGTCCGAAGCGATGCGAGTGGTCACGGAATTGGAGCCGTCCTAGCCCAACGCCAGTGGGGACACGACCAAGTTATTGCCTACGCTAGCCGCCTTCTCACAGCTGCCTAGCGCAACTATTCAATTACAGAGCGTAGATGTCTTGCTCTTGTTTGGGTAGTCACGAAGTTCTGGCCATATTTATATGGCACGAATTTCTCTGTAAAAATGGACCACCGTGCGCTATGTTGGCTTTCGTCACTGAAGGATCCTACTGGCCAGCTTGGGCGCTGGGCTCTGCGACTGAAAGAATATACCTATACAGTCACGTACAAGTCAGGGCGCCTACATCAGGGCACAGACTGCCTCTTCCGCTACCCGGTCGATGAATCGAGCACCATCCCAGACACCGACACAGATACTTGCGTCTTCTCCGTTTCGCAACTGACCCGCATCAGCGACGAGCGACGCCGTGGTGCATCTTTGCGTGTTATAATCGAACATTTCGAATCGCCATTTTCCGACAGGTCCCATCGCTCGTTCGTCTTCCACGTAGGTGTCATATACCACCAAAACTTCTACCCAGATGGACCAGCCCAGCTACTCGTAATTCCAAAACACCTTCGCTCGGCAGTTCTCTAGGAATTCCATGACCTTCCAACTGCACGTCACCTTGTTGTGTCACACACTTACGACCAGATTCGCCGACGCTTCTTTTGGCCAGGGCTTTCGCGCTCAGTCAGAAGATACGTTGCGGCTTGTGATAAATGTCAGTGCCGCAAAACACCATCGACGCTTCGCGCTAGACACCGTCAACCGTTTGACGTTTCGTCAGAACCATTCTTCCGAGTTGGCTTAGACCTCATTGGCCCCTTTCCCTTGTCTTATTTTGGCAACAGGTGGATAGCTGTGGCCACAGAATACGCCATGCGCTACGTCATCACACGAGCACTTACAACAAGTTTTGACAAAGTTCGCCGACGTCCTCCTCCAGGACGTGATCTTGGAACATGGAGCTCCATGCCAGCTGCTTACAGACCGTGGCTGCACCTTTCTAATAAAGGTATCAGCCGATACGCTTCAGTCATGTGAAGCGAGGCACAAGCTCACCATGTCATACCACCTGCAGACAAATGGACTCACGGAGCGTCTGAATCGAACACTTACAAACATGCTTGCGAAATATGTTACTTCCAACCACTCTGGCTGGGACCTTGCTTTGCCATACGTGACATATGAATCTTCTCGCCATGATACTGGCGCTTACTCCCCGTTTTTTCATTTGTTTGGCCGAGAACCTACATTACCCCTAGATACAGTCATTCCGTCTACCGTGACACCGACCAGCGAATATGCCCTTGACGCTAACAAACGGGCTGCCCACGCACGCGAAATCACCCGCACTCGCTTTCTGGCCTCTCAAGAGAACCAGCGGTGTTTGTACAATCAACGGCACCGTGAGGTAAACTTCTTACCCGGTTCATTGGTGCTGCTGTGGTCCCCGACCCGTCAAGTTGGCTTGTCAGAAAAACTTCTTTCACGCTACACAGGTCCATATCGAGTCCTTCGTGAGGTTACTCCTGTGACATAGGAAATTTCTCCTGCTACCTCATTACCTTCAACTGCCTCACAGACCACCGATATCGTACATGTGGCAAGCTTGAAGCCTTACCACTCTCCCGCTCACGTGGACATCTACATGCACCGAGACAGCGCTTCTGCCACCGGGGATTATGCTACATGCATGCTGAGAATTTGTGGGACGATGCGCGTGTGGACCAGACGAAGAGGACGAAGAGTAACCTCCGCTCGGTGTCTGGTCTACCGGTCACGCCGCTGCTACTGGTATGAAATATATTTCATCCACAGCCTCGTAGATACGGCGTCTCTTCTCTTCCGTAACAAAATTAGCACTGATGTTCACGGTTAACTCGTATAGGCGCACACCATCACGAGTCCCCACCGTTTCTCCCATTGACTGTGAGATATACCTACCAGCTGGCGTACCCAACAGCCACTCTCTCTGTGCTATACGCTGATCCTCGGCAATTTCACCAATAGTATTATGCAAACCCAGCCACAACTTATATTTTGACGTACTCACAGGTGAACCGAGCGCCGCCTCAACGGTGTTTCTAATGAAAGCTTCCAATTTGTCTTTCTCCCCTCTTTTACAATTAAGCATACTGGTTACGTATAAAAACGGCGCAAAATAAATGCATGAACCAAGTGCACCGCACCTTGTTCTAACACTCTATGTCTGTTAGAGATCCTTCGGATAAGTCTTATGGCCTCCAGTGTCTTCTTGCTAATACGATGTATAGTTATTTATTCGATCCAATTGCTTCAATTACAAAACCAAGGTGCCTTATAGCATCGACTTTTGGTACCAATGACCCATTGCTAGTAAGGACTGTGATGCAAGTTTCAACTTCCGGGACCCAATTCTTCGGCCTATGATTTGACATCCTGGATTTGAATATTAACTCTGACTTTTCAGAGGAGCACTTCAGTCCCAAACGAGCCAAACAGGTTTCCGTAAGCATTACAAGCTCCTGCAGCCTAGCCTCAAGCACTCCGTCAATACCACCGACACTCCATACTGTGACGTCGTCCGCGTAAGTAGTATAGCCAATACCCTCGACACTGTCCAGTACGTTAGCTAGCTTTGACATCGCCAGATTCAACAACATTGGCGAGAATACGGATCCTTGTGGTGTATCACGATAACCCATTTTGAAGACTGAAGACTTGATGTATCCCAACCTGAGACATGTTCTTCTATCCTCAAGGAAAGCCTTAACAAAGAGGAAAAACCGTTGCCCCAGATTCAAGTGTGACAGCACCTGTAGAATGAAGGAGTCTCGGAGATTGTCGAAAGCTTTTGCCACGTCAAGTCCAAGTAGTACTTTAGTATCCCTTGTCCGCCGATCAAGTAGGTGATGCTTAATCCTACGCATGACTTCTTGAGTCGACAGGCCGGGACGAAAACCTATCATCGAGTGCGAAAAGACCATATTGTTCTCAAGGTAACACGTTAGTCTATTTAAATTAACATGCTCAGCGACTTTTCCCAAACACAATGTTAGCGAAATTGGTCTGAGATTTTCCAGTCCGGCGCTATTGCCCGGTTTTGGTATGAGAACAGTAGTCACAAGTTCCAATTCTTCTGGGAAAGATCCTTCCTTCCATCAGCTATTTATCTCCTGCATAAGGGACTCAAAAGACCCCTTGTCTAAATTCCTTAACATTTTATTAGAAATGCCATCCAGCCCTGACGCCAACCGACTATTAGGATGCTGCATTGCCATTCTTATATCACTTTCAGTAAATTACTTATCCATAAATATATTCTCATCTCCACTATATTCAGAAGAGACGTCAGATGTATTCTGGCCGGTTTGCAGTAGAAATCTCTCAGCCAAATTCTTCAGCACCTCTTTCTCTGATGAGTTTCGGCACGCCTCATGGACAAGCTTACCTATCATCATCCTCTGATTAGACTTAGAATTGGTCTCATCCAGTAAATGTCTGAGTAAATTACAGGCACTCCCCCCCCCTTTTTTTAAATACCGCCATCCACAGAATTGCACACTTCATCCCATTGCTGCTTGAGCAATATCCGACAGTGGTCTTCGATTTCTTTATTTATATAAGCCTTCTGTTCAACCACTAACCCTTCTATCTCGCCAACAGTGACTGCTTCGCTTCCAACAAGTGTTCCAGACGGCTATCCTATTGATTTGTATCCATAGCTGTTTTAAGTTTCTTAGTGGTTGCCTCAACGTCGCTCTTGAGGAGACTAGTCCACTGTTCCAAGGTCAATTCATTCCCCTGATCTTCGTTTTCCCGTTCACTCTGTTTCCTAAAAGCATCCCAGTCAACAAGCTTAAATGTTCGCTCCTTTTTAGGAGCCACCTCTAAAGTGATCATGAGTATGCAATGATTCGTGTCTAAATCTGTATTTGAATTTTACCAGGACGAATTTGCCACCCCACGAACAGAACTAAGATCTGATGTCGAATCTCTACATGCCGACGTGTTGCAACGAGTGGGATACGAAGTGTCTGTAATGAGAGATAAATTTAAGTCTAGGGCCTGTTGCCATAGTCATCTCTCACCTTTGGTTGTGCTATAGACATACTTCCACGCATGATAGGGGGCAATAAAGTCCCCTCCAATGAGCAATGGTGCATCCTTAGCGAGATTGGCTGCCATACTCAAGAGAGCTTTGAAACTCTGTTTCTTGTCGCAAGGGCTGCTGTACAAGCTAGCCAGGTAAACGCCCTTCTCACGTGTTCCTTACCAACCTAAAATCGCCTCGAACGTAATATATTTAATCCTGGAATCCTCCATGTGAAGATCATGCCTAACATACGCCAACCTTCTGCTGATGAGTGTTGTGATCCCTGTGCCATTTTCATTACCTGTAACCTCCGCTTTGAAACCGTTTAAGGTTACGCTGGATGTCAGAGTTTCCTGCAACATGATAACCTGAAGTTTCACATTGCCCGTTCTAACAAACTGCTGCAGAGACGACTTCCTATAATTGAATCTCCATCAATTCCATTGCCAAATACTAAATGAACTCATTAATGTAGCCGCCATCTCGGCTATGTAATTTTGGCTAACTCATGTTGAGTTTATTTCCATTAGGAACTTGTCCTGCTGGGACAGCGACTGAGAGCACTCCCGCTTCATAGCAGGAACCACCATCTCGTTAAGATATACTTCAATTTTACCTAATCTTTCATCCGTGATATTTTTTTCTGTTCTATCCGCTTCAATCTAATAATTGTCTGATTCACACTTTCCTGCAACATCACCATCATTTCTTCAAGCTCAGAACTAACCTTGGCTGGGGTCCGCGCAATCGTGAGCGCCCTTTTTTTCGAAGCCGGTGTCTCCTCGTCAACCACGTTCTCTTTAGGAACCTCCACAGACCTTGGTACCTCAACCAGGCGATCAGGCTTGCTACCCTCATTAGTGCTGTTAGCGGACAGTAAACTTCTCTTAAATTCAGCTCTGTCTTTTAAAATGGCTGTTTTTGAGCTATGATTTTCATTTTCGGATTGTGCGATCCTGTCCTTATCCTGATTACAGCCCACATGCTCTTGGCTCTGCTCACATGTTTCGCCAGTGTTGGGTCCACCCTTGACCTTATTAGCCCAGGTAGTCCGCCTTCCAGCTGCACTGCCACCTCCACCAATAGACGCAGAGCGGTTCCTTGAGGCTGGACTCCCATATGATTACCGTCGTCCCGACTTCGAACGGCAGCCCGAGCATTTACCAGAGCCTTGAGAGACGCTTGCCAGCTGCGCTGCCTCGACTGCTTCTTATTCCTCTGCTAGTTCTACCCTGCCTCGCTCCTGTCAACGAACATGCACGACGCAGAGAACCTGGTACCGTTCTTTGCATTGTTTATCCGCAGTCTGGTGTCGACCTCCACAAAGCTTGCAACAAGGCTCACAGTTATGGTTCTCTGCAGGATTCCGAGCACCACATCCCCGGCATTCAAGGCAATCAGGCGTAGGACAGACATCCGCTCAGTGTGCAAGCTTCCCACATACATAGCATACGTCGACTTGCTTGTGGTACAAGTAACAACAGACCAAAGTTGGCCCAGACCTTACAAACTTGGGAACTCTTAAGCCGTCGTACACAATAATTACCAAGCCGGTATTCTTGATTCTTTTGAGGCCAGAGCCAGTGAATTGTGATCATTAACGATGTTCCGCTCAAGTGCAGCAGGTCCATCCATAATGTCCACATGGCGAATGACCCCTTTACACGTAAAGTGTGGGGCAGTCTCGTATGCACTGACTTCAAAATGTTTGTCCTCCACTCTTACTGACCCGATTCTGACATAGCACTGCTCCTTTCTGACGTACTAGCCACCAAGATATTTTGTCTGAAGTTGGGGCAAATAACGTCTTCTTTACTCTGCTTAGTAGTGAGCCCTGCCGCCTCGACGATTGCCTTGCCCAAAGTTGTAGAACCCACTTTCTTCAAATTCAATTCACACCGTGGTTGAAATACTATCTTGATGTGCTCTTACGGCATCGGTGGCACTCGCGACACCTTCAGAATGCGTTGCTTAATTGTGAAGCGTCTGCGCCGTCCTTCTGCGCCCCGTCGTTCAGCCAGCTTGCCTTGTGAACCGTCATCACCTTGTGCAGGCTTCGTCAGAGGTCTTAATTTTCGGTTGGACACCGTCCGCCATCCTAGATATTCAGTAATTTCCTCTGCCGACGGCACTTCCCCTTCTACTTGCGTAGCTGCCTTGCCGGACGCGCACGTCCCGCCACGTAGGGATGCCAGACTCTGTGCCTAGCGCTTGGCCAACGCAGCGGCAGCACAAAAGTTGAGACAATGTTCAGAAAAGCAGTGGCCCACCTCAAAGCTCAATATCTACCGCGTCCTGTCTTCTTCACGGATCGGATGATCTCAAATATGCACCACACAGCGACAAAAATGCTGCGAAAACATTCGCAAAAGACGGAGCCGAAGTGGACGCGTCCGCTCACACCGGCGACGACCCAAGGAAGGTTCGGCGATGGTGTAACTTTATGACGCTTTAAACTGTTTTACACCAGTTTACACTTGGTTCCCTGTCGAAGACAGGGCGCTAAAAATATTAAGCGAGGCGTTCAGCCCGGGCGTTGAACTCGCTTCGTCTGTCCGCAGCCGAGGCGTTGGCTCGATGCTGATGCTTGGCTTCGACGTCAGCGTTGGGTACAGTGGGGTTAGCTTGCCGACCTTGGCATTGTGTTTGGCCATGACGAGCTCACGTTTAATCCGTAGCAGTTTCCTACCGACGCTGTCATGTGGTGCTGGACCCGTGGAGCAGAGACAGCGCTCACGCTCTACCTCCTCCCGCCAGTCACGTGAGGGGGGGGGGAGAGTCAGTGCATGCGCAGTAAAGATGGTCACGCTGCTCGTACACCAGATAACGCCTCCTAGAAAAACTATGCCTGAAACGTTGCTCTCTTTCAAATTGGGAGCCTTCTGCCAGCATGTAATCTCGGAGGCCATGTGTTCTGCTTTGTGTTGCGACCAGCCACCACGTGAGACCACTCGCCTTCGTACCGCTCAGTCACGTGATCGTTCTGTCACGTGACATCAAGGCTACAGGGAGGCAACTGTGAGAGCATTGCTTTATACGCAGGGGGCGGCTGTCAGAGACGCTTCCCTGCGTACCGAAGGAGGAGGGTAAAATCAGAGGGTAGGGCAGCACGTTCACGACTCATGTACCAGGCATGATTTTTTAGGAGGCGTTGACTGGATTGAACTCCGCCATAAGCTTCTTCGCATCTATTGTACCTTTCCAAAAATTGTCGCGCGCCACTTATCCTGGCCGCAAAGAATTGTGGGAAGCTGGAGCGCCGCTTTGGTGTCGTCTGCTCGCGGAAACGTTGGCTCACCTAGTTTCCCGTAGCGTGCGGGCATATGGACGCATCCTTGCGGGAATATCACGCGTGATAACCTCGCTTCCATCTACACTCACAGAAGAGGCACAACGCAGAGCAACATAAAGTCAGCAAGTGGCTAGTCTCCTTGACTTACCAGAGATCCGGGTGAAGGCTAATGTACCCGCTATAGAGCTCATTATTTTGGAAGCATAACTCGGCTTTCGCGGCCGGCTCGTTCACTTCGTTAGTCGTATTTCCATGTAGCGGTAGCTTTTCTCTTTTGTTTCATTTTCAGCATGACCATACAGCTTTACTATTAGTACCTAATGTTAGGCACTATCACTCTTGATATGCTTCTGCGCGATACGCGGTGCAAGACCATGGCACTTGGCCCTTTATAATCAATGCCAGAATCCGACACTTATAAATGGCCTTGAGCCCCACTATGCTGGTGGATCGTGATTCTAATTGCCTGTTTCAAATGTTGTGCCTGAGAAAATTTGCACTTGGGACGCTGAGAGCATAGTAAAAAGCAGCTACCAGCACGTCCATAGAACGGACATCAAGTGAGTGCTGTTTGGTGTAGATATTACATAATCACACCGCAGTGTCGCACTTCATAAAGCGAGAATATTCTGAATTAGAGAGTGACACTCTATTGATTCTCCTCTTGTGGAATACTAACCAAACGTGCCATGAGTGAGTGTTACTGCCCTCTCCCCTCTATTCCCCTTCTGCATCGGATGGGCGCACGACAGGCACTCTCTATTTGGCTTCCGCTGACGGGCGATAGCTTTCTGTGGTAGCCTGTTAATTGTTTAGCTATCCTTGGTAAGCTATACGCCCAGCGTTGTAGAAAATTTTGAAAAATGGTGATATCAACGCCAAGAATACTGAATGTAATCGTCATAAGCATTATGGTTCCGTGTTCAAGACGCATGAGCGAAGCATACACATGTAAATTAACTGAGGCACATATATCATCACAAAACCGCAGGCTCACCACCACTGAAGATGGCCGTAGCATCAGGAGACAGCTTCACTACGCTCCACCGTAATGAGAAGAAATGACGTCAACTTTTTACGAAGATGCATGTAAGATCTACTGAAAAATATCTACCCTGGATTTCCCCTCACCTGCCGGAAACAAGTAGTTAAGGAGCGGTAGAGCGCACCTATACCCAAGACGTAGTTCATTGTGTGGACGACGCCTACATAATTAAACATTGCTATAACTTTGCTTTCGTGGGCAGTGAGAGCTAGATCGTTTTTAAGAGCAATACTCACAAGTTTTGGTTTTTGTGCTGCTTTATTTACAGCTTGTTTGATTATTCACGCTGATTCTTGCATCAATACCCAGTAAAGTTAACAGCCTATTTAGCAATAGTAAGACCTAGATTATAATATGCAAGTATCATATGGGACCCTTACCAGAAAGAACTAATCAATAAAGTTAGGCGAGGTCTGACCCACAGGTCATGGGATCGAATGCCGGGTACGGCGGCTGATGAATTTTCGATAGAGGCGGAAATGATGTAGGTTCATGCGCTCAGATTTAGATGCACGTTAAGAAACCCCAGGTGGTCAAAATCTCCAGAGCCCTCCACTACGGCCTCTATCACAATTATACGGTGTTTTTGAACGTTAAACACCACATATCAATCAATCAATCAATCAATCAATCAAGTTGAGCGAAGTACAAAGAAGAGCGGCTAGATTTATTCCCTCAAGATACCCTCGAACTAATTCTGTGGGCAGAGAAGCTGCAGGGTGATTCCACGAGAGATCGACACGGGTACACAAGTGATATTTTAGATTTCATTGAGTATTTTATATTTTGTGCAGCTCTCACCAGGTAGCCCGAAAGTCAACTTCGTTTTGTGATTAACTTTTCATGACCTCTTGCGCAAACACGTACACGGACACAAGGAAAAGAGGCAAACAACACGGGCGCAAACTCACAACTGGTTTATTTTGAACAACGAACTGTACTTATATCTTCACTTAGCCCACACGCCCCCCCCATCGGTGGATCCAGGCACAAACGAGATAGCCTAAAGAAAGCTTATTCAGCGCTACGTCATGATAAGAACCACAAAACAACAAAATTGAAGAGTTCACGCATCTGCAGACCGATTGTTGCACGTGCCTTTCAAAAAATCAAATTCTTTATCGGACATGGTGACGGAAGCTTGGCTAACACATTTTTTCCCATGTTTCTAATATGGAATGCTTCAATCAACTCCCTGTTAATTTTTCTCTTGTGAGTTGACAGAATCTTTGTGTCTGTAAAAATTGGTACGCACCCACAAGACTTGCAGTGATCCACCAGATTGTTCGTCCTGAACTACGTAATGCCGAGTCATGCTCCCTCAACCGTGTGTTTATACACCTTCCAGGTTGCCCGACATAACATCTGCCACAGCTGAACGGAACCTGGTATACCACTGCTGTTCTACAGGACCGGTATTGTTGGCTGTGTTTCATCTGGCAGCTGTTCTTACTCTGCGTAGTGCCAGACTCCACCATGTTCCGAAGTCGTGGACACATCTTTGACAGCTTGTTGGGTGCTGTAAAAACCGAGGTTACTCCGTATCTCGCTGCTACGTTCTTCAAGCCATGGGACAACCTATGAACATATGGGAGAACTGCAAGCTTTCTTTTCACTTTGTACTCTTCTTCCGAATCCGCAACTCGCAGGCCCTGGTTGACTTCCTTCACAAAGATAACCCGTCACGCCTGAGCGCAGCGAGTATTGATGTAGAAGACCTATACTATTCGCTTCCACACAGTGAACTAATGGAGAGCGTAAAAGTTTGCATCACGCAATACAACGACGAGTTGGAGTTCCGGTCAAGGTGCGGGTTAACAGTGGAGGCATTTCTGGAACTGCTCATGGTGTATATACAGTCCACTGTTGTTGTGCTGGCAAGGACCTATATGTGCAGAAGGCTGGTGTATGTATCAGGTCGGCTGTAGCACCCATCCTAAGTGACATTTTCCTCAGTAGCGTTGATAGAAAAGTGTCAGATAGTTTAGCAGGACTGCGGAACACATTTTCCGGTACGTGATTGACTATCTTGTACTCGTACCTCAAGATAACTATAACCCAACGTCAACAATGTTCTCAAGTTGTTTTAAGAGAATTCCTGTGGGCTGAAGTTTCACCATAAAGTTTTGTACAAGACAGTACTCTACAGTTTCTGGACATCAGTTGCTCTTCAAGGCAGATCACGTGTGTTGG
>WOVY01000134.1:0-34811 GCA_013436015.1 Rhipicephalus annulatus
CTACCTAACCTAACCTAACCTAACCTTCGCACTTCTATCGTTAGAAAACGTTTTACTCGCTACTTTACAATGCTTTCTGCAACATTACGACGTTTCATGCGCTTTCACATTAGATATCGCTGTTTCCGACTTGTAATGGTGAAAAACACTGCATCTCACTAGGTGTGACAGCGTTTAATGCGGTTTTATGACGGTTCATATCTTAACCTAACCAACCTTCGCACTTGTATCTAAAAACGCTCTATTACACTGTTTCCTTCAAAATTACGATATTTGCATGACCTCACAGTTTTTCACCAACTTAGTACAGTACAGAACGCTGTATCTCGCTCAATGACATCGTTCTTTAAGGTTTCACGATGCTTGCATGCGCTTTCATAGCAGTTCGCACTTGTAACGGTACAAGACGCAATATCTGGCTTGTTCATGCCGTTTTGTGTGCTTTCACAATATTTCACCTATCGCAGGTTCGTACTCGCAATAAAACAACACTATCTCGTTAGATGACGTCGTTTTTGGTGGTTTCACGACGCTACCTAGCTTAAACTAACCTAACCTAACCTAACCTAACCTTCGCACTTCTATCGTTAGAAAACGTTTTACTCGCTACTTTACAATGCTTTCTGCAACATTACGACGGTTTCATGCGCTTTCACATTAGATATCGCTGTTTCCGACTTGTAATGGTGAAAAACACTGCATCTCACTAGGTGACAGCGTTTAATGCGGTTTTATGACGGTTCATATCTTAACCTAACCAAACCTTCGCACTTGTATCTAAAAACGCTCTATTACACTGTTTCCTTCACAATTACGATATTTGCATGACCTCACAGTTTTTCACCAACTTAGTACAGTACAGAACGCTGTATCTCGCTCAATGACATCGTTCTTTAAGGTTTCACGATGCTTGCATGCGCTTTCATAGCAGTTTCGCACTTGTAACGGTACAAGACGCAGTATCTGGCTTGTTCATGCCGTTTTGTGTGCTTTCACAATATTTCACCTATCGCAGGTTCGTACTCGCAATAAAACAACACTATCTCGTTAGATGACGTCGTTTTTGGTGGTTTCACGACGCTACCTAGCTTAACTAACCTAACCTAACCTAACCTAACCTTCGCACTTCTATCGTTAGAAAACGTTTTACTCGCTACTTTACAATGCTTTCTGCAACATTACGACGGTTTCATGCGCTTTCACATTAGATATCGCTGTTTCCGACTTGTAATGGTGAAAAACACTGCATCTCACTAGGTGACAGCGTTTAATGCGGTTTTATGACGGTTCATATCTTAACCTAACCAAACCTTCGCACTTGTATCTAAAAACGCTCTATTACACTGTTTCCTTCACAATTACGATATTTGCATGACCTCACAGTTTTTCACCAACTTAGTACAGTACAGAACGCTGTATCTCGCTCAATGACATCGTTCTTTAAGGTTTCACGATGCTTGCATGCGCTTTCATAGCAGTTTCGCACTTGTAACGGTACAAGACGCAGTATCTGGCTTGTTCATGCCGTTTTGTGTGCTTTCACAATATTTCACCTATCGCAGGTTCGTACTCGCAATAAAACAACACTATCTCGTTAGATGACGTCGTTTTTGGTGGTTTCACGACGCTACCTAGCTTAACTAACCTAACCTAACCTAACCTAACCTTCGCACTTCTATCGTTAGAAAACGTTTTACTCGCTACTTTACAATGCTTTCTGCAACATTACGACGGTTTCATGCGCTTTCACATTAGATATCGCTGTTTCCGACTTGTAATGGTGAAAAACACTGCATCTCACTAGGTGACAAGCGTTTAATGCGGTTTTATGACGGTTCATATCTTAACCTAACCAAACCTTCGCACTTGTATCTAAAAACGCTCTATTACACTGTTTCCTTCACAATTACGATATTTGCATGACCTCACAGTTTTTCACCAACTTAGTACAGTACAGAACGCTGTATCTCGCTCAATGACATCGTTCTTTAAGGTTTCACGATGCTTGCATGCGCTTTCATAGCAGTTTCGCACTTGTAACGGTACAAGACGCAGTATCTGGCTTGTTCATGCCGTTTTGTGTGCTTTCACAATATTTCACCTATCGCAGGTTCGTACTCGCAATAAAACAACACTATCTCGTTAGATGACGTCGTTTTTGGTGGTTTCACGACGCTACCTAGCTTAACCTAACCTAACCTAACCTAACCTTCGCACTTCTATCGTTAGAAAACGTTTTACTCGCTACTTTACAATGCTTTCTGCAACATTACGACGGTTTCATGCGCTTTCACATTAGATATCGCTGTTTCCGACTTGTAATGGTGAAAAACACTGCATCTCACTAGGTGACAGCGTTTAATGCGGTTTTATGACGGTTCATATCTTAACCTAACCAAACCTTCGCACTTGTATCTAAAAACGCTCTATTACACTGTTTCCTTCACAATTACGATATTTGCATGACCTCACAGTTTTTCACCAACTTAGTACAGTACAGAACGCTGTATCTCGCTCAATGACATCGTTCTTTAAGGTTTCACGATGCTTGCATGCGCTTTCATAGCAGTTTCGCACTTGTAACGGTACAAGACGCAGTATCTGGCTTGTTCATGCCGTTTTGTGTGCTTTCACAATATTTCACCTATCGCAGGTTCGTACTCGCAATAAAACAACACTATCTCGTTAGATGACGTCGTTTTTGGTGGTTTCACGACGCTACCTAGCTTAAACTAACCTAACCTAACCTAACCTAACCTTCGCACTTCTATCGTTAGAAAACGTTTTACTCGCTACTTTACAATGCTTTCTGCAACATTACGACGGTTTCATGCGCTTTCACATTAGATATCGCTGTTTCCGACTTGTAATGGTGAAAAACACTGCATCTCACTAGGTGACAGCGTTTAATGCGGTTTTATGACGGTTCATATCTTAACCTAACCAAACCTTCGCACTTGTATCTAAAAACGCTCTATTACACTGTTTCCTTCACAATTACGATATTTGCATGACCTCACAGTTTTTCACCAACTTAGTACAGTACAGAACGCTGTATCTCGCTCAATGACATCGTTCTTTAAGGTTTCACGATGCTTGCATGCGCTTTCATAGCAGTTTCGCACTTGTAACGGTACAAGACGCAGTATCTGGCTTGTTCATGCCGTTTTGTGTGCTTTCACAATATTTCACCTATCGCAGGTTCGTACTCGCAATAAAACAACACTATCTCGTTAGATGACGTCGTTTTTGGTGGTTTCACGACGCTACCTAGCTTAAACTAACCTAACCTAACCTAACCTAACCTTCGCACTTCTATCGTTAGAAAACGTTTTACTCGCTACTTTACAATGCTTTCTGCAACATTACGACGGTTTCATGCGCTTTCACATTAGATATCGCTGTTTCCGACTTGTAATGGTGAAAAACACTGCATCTCACTAGGTGACAGCGTTTAATGCGGTTTTATGACGGTTCATATCTTAACCTAACCAAACCTTCGCACTTGTATCTAAAAACGCTCTATTACACTGTTTCCTTCACAATTACGATATTTGCATGACCTCACAGTTTTTCACCAACTTAGTACAGTACAGAACGCTGTATCTCGCTCAATGACATCGTTCTTTAAGGTTTCACGATGCTTGCATGCGCTTTCATAGCAGTTTCGCACTTGTAACGGTACAAGACGCAGTATCTGGCTTGTTCATGCCGTTTTGTGTGCTTTCACAATATTTCACCTATCGCAGGTTCGTACTCGCAATAAAACAACACTATCTCGTTAGATGACGTCGTTTTTGGTGGTTTCACGACGCTACCTAGCTTAAACTAACCTAACCTAACCTAACCTAACCTTCGCACTTCTATCGTTAGAAAACGTTTTACTCGCTACTTTACAATGCTTTCTGCAACATTACGACGGTTTCATGCGCTTTCACATTAGATATCGCTGTTTCCGACTTGTAATGGTGAAAAACACTGCATCTCACTAGGTGACAGCGTTTAATGCGGTTTTATGACGGTTCATATCTTAACCTAACCAAACCTTCGCACTTGTATCTAAAAACGCTCTATTACACTGTTTCCTTCACAATTACGATATTTGCATGACCTCACAGTTTTTCACCAACTTAGTACAGTACAGAACGCTGTATCTCGCTCAATGACATCGTTCTTTAAGGTTTCACGATGCTTGCATGCGCTTTCATAGCAGTTTCGCACTTGTAACGGTACAAGACGCAGTATCTGGCTTGTTCATGCCGTTTTGTGTGCTTTCACAATATTTCACCTATCGCAGGTTCGTACTCGCAATAAAACAACACTATCTCGTTAGATGACGTCGTTTTTGGTGGTTTCACGACGCTACCTAGCTTAAACTAACCTAACCTAACCTAACCTTCGCACTTCTATCGTTAGAAAACGTTTTACTCGCTACTTTACAATGCTTTCTGCAACATTACGACGGTTTCATGCGCTTTCACATTAGATATCGCTGTTTCCGACTTGTAATGGTGAAAAACACTGCATCTCACTAGGTGACAGCGTTTAATGCGGTTTTATGACGGTTCATATCTTAACCTAACCAAACCTTCGCACTTGTATCTAAAAACGCTCTATTACACTGTTTCCTTCACAATTACGATATTTGCATGACCTCACAGTTTTTCACCAACTTAGTACAGTACAGAACGCTGTATCTCGCTCAATGACATCGTTCTTTAAGGTTTCACGATGCTTGCATGCGCTTTCATAGCAGTTTCGCACTTGTAACGGTACAAGACGCAGTATCTGGCTTGTTCATGCCGTTTTGTGTGCTTTCACAATATTTCACCTATCGCAGGTTCGTACTCGCAATAAAACAACACTATCTCGTTAGATGACGTCGTTTTTGGTGGTTTCACGACGCTACCTAGCTTAAACTAACCTAACCTAACCTAACCTAACCTTCGCACTTCTATCGTTAGAAAACGTTTTACTCGCTACTTTACAATGCTTTCTGCAACATTACGACGGTTTCATGCGCTTTCACATTAGATATCGCTGTTTCCGACTTGTAATGGTGAAAAACACTGCATCTCACTAGGTGACAGCGTTTAATGCGGTTTTATGACGGTTCATATCTTAACCTAACCAAACCTTCGCACTTGTATCTAAAAACGCTCTATTACACTGTTTCCTTCACAATTACGATATTTGCATGACCTCACAGTTTTTCACCAACTTAGTACAGTACAGAACGCTGTATCTCGCTCAATGACATCGTTCTTTAAGGTTTCACGATGCTTGCATGCGCTTTCATAGCAGTTTCGCACTTGTAACGGTACAAGACGCAGTATCTGGCTTGTTCATGCCGTTTTGTGTGCTTTCACAATATTTCACCTATCGCAGGTTCGTACTCGCAATAAAACAACACTATCTCGTTAGATGACGTCGTTTTTGGTGGTTTCACGACGCTACCTAGCTTAAACCTAACCTAACCTAACCTAACCTTCGCACTTCTATCGTTAGAAAACGTTTTACTCGCTACTTTACAATGCTTTCTGCAACATTACGACGGTTTCATGCGCTTTCACATTAGATATCGCTGTTTCCGACTTGTAATGGTGAAAAACACTGCATCTCACTAGGTGACAGCGTTTAATGCGGTTTTATGACGGTTCATATCTTAACCTAACCAAACCTTCGCACTTGTATCTAAAAACGCTCTATTACACTGTTTCCTTCACAATTACGATATTTGCATGACCTCACAGTTTTTCACCAACTTAGTACAGTACAGAACGCTGTATCTCGCTCAATGACATCGTTCTTTAAGGTTTCACGATGCTTGCATGCGCTTTCATAGCAGTTTCGCACTTGTAACGGTACAAGACGCAGTATCTGGCTTGTTCATGCCGTTTTGTGTGCTTTCACAATATTTCACCTATCGCAGGTTCGTACTCGCAATAAAACAACACTATCTCGTTAGATGACGTCGTTTTTGGTGGTTTCACGACGCTACCTAGCTTAAACTAACCTAACCTAACCTAACCTAACCTTCGCACTTCTATCGTTAGAAAACGTTTTACTCGCTACTTTACAATGCTTTCTGCAACATTACGACGGTTTCATGCGCTTTCACATTAGATATCGCTGTTTCCGACTTGTAATGGTGAAAAACACTGCATCTCACTAGGTGACAGCGTTTAATGCGGTTTTATGACGGTTCATATCTTAACCTAACCAAACCTTCGCACTTGTATCTAAAAACGCTCTATTACACTGTTTCCTTCACAATTACGATATTTGCATGACCTCACAGTTTTTCACCAACTTAGTACAGTACAGAACGCTGTATCTCGCTCAATGACATCGTTCTTTAAGGTTTCACGATGCTTGCATGCGCTTTCATAGCAGTTTCGCACTTGTAACGGTACAAGACGCAGTATCTGGCTTGTTCATGCCGTTTTGTGTGCTTTCACAATATTTCACCTATCGCAGGTTCGTACTCGCAATAAAACAACACTATCTCGTTAGATGACGTCGTTTTTGGTGGTTTCACGACGCTACCTAGCTTAAACTAACCTAACCTAACCTAACCTAACCTTCGCACTTCTATCGTTAGAAAACGTTTTACTCGCTACTTTACAATGCTTTCTGCAACATTACGACGGTTTCATGCGCTTTCACATTAGATATCGCTGTTTCCGACTTGTAATGGTGAAAAACACTGCATCTCACTAGGTGACAGCGTTTAATGCGGTTTTATGACGGTTCATATCTTAACCTAACCAAACCTTCGCACTTGTATCTAAAAACGCTCTATTACACTGTTTCCTTCACAATTACGATATTTGCATGACCTCACAGTTTTTCACCAACTTAGTACAGTACAGAACGCTGTATCTCGCTCAATGACATCGTTCTTTAAGGTTTCACGATGCTTGCATGCGCTTTCATAGCAGTTTCGCACTTGTAACGGTACAAGACGCAGTATCTGGCTTGTTCATGCCGTTTTGTGTGCTTTCACAATATTTCACCTATCGCAGGTTCGTACTCGCAATAAAACAACACTATCTCGTTAGATGACGTCGTTTTTGGTGGTTTCACGACGCTACCTAGCTTAAACTAACCTAACCTAACCTAACCTAACCTTCACACTTCTATCGTTAGAAAACGTTTTACTCGCTACTTTACAATGCTTTCTGCAACATTACGACGGTTTCATGCGCTTTCACATTAGATATCGCTGTTTCCGACTTGTAATGGTGAAAAACACTGCATCTCACTAGGTGACAGCGTTTAATGCGGTTTTATGACGGTTCATATCTTAACCTAACCAAACCTTCGCACTTGTATCTAAAAACGCTCTATTACACTGTTTCCTTCACAATTACGATATTTGCATGACCTCACAGTTTTTCACCAACTTAGTACAGTACAGAACGCTGTATCTCGCTCAATGACATCGTTCTTTAAGGTTTCACGATGCTTGCATGCGCTTTCATAGCAGTTTCGCACTTGTAACGGTACAAGACGCAGTATCTGGCTTGTTCATGCCGTTTTGTGTGCTTTCACAATATTTCACCTATCGCAGGTTCGTACTCGCAATAAAACAACACTATCTCGTTAGATGACGTCGTTTTTGGTGGTTTCACGACGCTACCTAGCTTAACCTAACCTAACCTAACCTAACCTTCGCACTTCTATCGTTAGAAAACGTTTTACTCGCTACTTTACAATGCTTTCTGCAACATTACGACGGTTTCATGCGCTTTCACATTAGATATCGCTGTTTCCGACTTGTAATGGTGAAAAACACTGCATCTCACTAGGTGACAGCGTTTAATGCGGTTTTATGACGGTTCATATCTTAACCTAACCAAACCTTCGCACTTGTATCTAAAAACGCTCTATTACACTGTTTCCTTCACAATTACGATATTTGCATGACCTCACAGTTTTTCACCAACTTAGTACAGTACAGAACGCTGTATCTCGCTCAATGACATCGTTCTTTAAGGTTTCACGATGCTTGCATGCGCTTTCATAGCAGTTTCGCACTTGTAACGGTACAAGACGCAGTATCTGGCTTGTTCATGCCGTTTTGTGTGCTTTCACAATATTTCACCTATCGCAGGTTCGTACTCGCAATAAACAACACTATCTCGTTAGATGACGTCGTTTTTGGTGGTTTCACGACGCTACCTAGCTTAAACTAACCTAACCTAACCTAACCTAACCTTCGCACTTCTATCGTTAGAAAACGTTTTACTCGCTACTTTACAATGCTTTCTGCAACATTACGACGGTTTCATGCGCTTTCACATTAGATATCGCTGTTTCCGACTTGTAATGGTGAAAAACACTGCATCTCACTAGGTGACAGCGTTTAATGCGGTTTTATGACGGTTCATATCTTAACCTAACCAAACCTTCGCACTTGTATCTAAAAACGCTCTATTACACTGTTTCCTTCACAATTACGATATTTGCATGACCTCACAGTTTTTCACCAACTTAGTACAGTACAGAACGCTGTATCTCGCTCAATGACATCGTTCTTTAACGTTTCACGATGCTTGCATGCGCTTTCATAGCAGTTTCGCACTTGTAACGGTAAAGACGCAGTATCTGGCTTGTGCATGGCCGTTTTGTGTGCTTTCACAATATTTCACCTATCGCAGGTTTGTACTCGCAATAAAACAACACTATCTCGTTAGATGACGTCGTTTTTGTTGGTTTCACGACGCTACCTAGCCTAAACTAACCTAACCTAACCTAACCTAACCTTCGCACTTCTATCGTTAGAAAACGTTTTACTCGCTACTTTACAACGCTTTCTGCAACATTACGACGGTTTCATGCGCTTTCACATTAGATATCGCTGTTTCCGACTTGTAATGGTGAAAAACACTGCATCTCACTAGGTAACAGCGTTTATAGCGGTGTTATGACGGTTCATATTGCTACGGAGAGGAAGAAAAGGAAGAGGTGCGACTGACAGGCGCGCGACTGGGCCAATCAGCCATTGTGTCTCTTGCCTGTAGTTTTTACTCTGCAAATACATCTTGCTCAGAAGCAACCAACCTCGTAACATATTGGTGAGAGGTGCTGGGTAACCATCAGGCAACGGAGCTCCGCAGCGGACGTCGCATCGCCCTTCCAGCCATGGCCAATGCTCAGCCCTCCGCGTCAACGTCAGCGTCTCCGACGAACATGGCGTCGCAACCGTACGTTTTCACGCCTCTCAAGGATCCCGGTACATTCTGCGGAACCGATGGCGTCGACGTTGATGATTGGCTGGCCATGTTTGAACGAGTGAGTGTGCCGAACAGATGGGATCCCACACTTCAGTTGGCTAATGTGCTGTTCTATTTGAGAGGCACGGCCAAGGTGTGGTATGAGAACAATGAAGAAGAACTCACAAGCTGGGACCAATGCAAAGCAAAGATGCGAGAGGTGTTTGGCAAAACCGCCAGTCGGAAGATCGCCGCCAAAAAGGAATTGGCCTGCCGTGCCCAATCCCCTACGGAGTCATACCTCGCTTACATTCAAGACGTGCTGGCCCTCTGCCGAAAGGCCGAAAGCGACATGACAGAAGGTGACAAGGTGGGACATGTTCTGAAAGGGATTGCCGACGACGCGTTCAATCTCCTGATGTGCAAGGGCTGTTCCACCGTAGACGCGATCATCAAAGAGTGTCGTCAGTTCGAGCAAGTGAAAAGTCGCCGCATTCTACAAACATTCGCTCGACTCCCAAACACCGCTGCAACATCTACTTGCGAGGACCAGTCAACACCACAACGTGCATCGCCGCCGGGAGACCTTACACGCATTGTTCGTCGTGAACTGGAAGCTATGGCGCCCTCGGCGTTCTATTCGCGCAGTACCGATGCCACTCCTGTTACTGTTCCTCTTGTTCAAGCCATCGTGCGCCAGGAGCTTGAAAACATCGGAGTGCATTCCGTGTGCCATGTCACCGCGCCTAGAGTCAGCGAACGCCCTTTCGTGATGCCCTTCTCCGACCGACGGTCTTCTCCACGTACTCGCAACCCGGCTGAGTGGCGAACTGCAGATGACCGCCCTATATGTTTCAACTGCCACCGCGTTGGACATATTGCCCGTTACTGCCGCAACACATGGTCCTCGGCACATCGCGCAACGACCAATATGACCCGTTTCGACGATACCGCCCGCACCTTTCCACCTGCCGAAGAGCCCAATGCCATTGACCATTCTCGGAACACTTGGTACAGCCGCTCGCCTTCACCACGTGGGCACCAGTCTCGATCGCCGCAAACACGTCGTCCATCGTCCCGTTCGCCGCAGCCACGGCGCTTCTCGTCCCCCGTGGCTTCCGGCCGCGTTGTCTCGGAAAACTGAGAAATGCAGCCCCCGGAGGTGGTGCTGCATTGACGACTTCCGCAGCAAATCCTCTTTCCGTTCCCACCAGACGAAGTGTAATAGACGTTAAAGTAGACGGCGAACCTGTACAAGCACTTGTCGACACCGGCGCAAGCATTTCGGTCATGAGTTCAAGCCTACGCACACGTTTAAAGAAAGTTCTGACACCAGCGGCTGCACAAATGCTCCGTGTGGCCGATGGCGGCACGCCGATGGTTCTCGGTCTGTGCACTGCCCGCTTACGTATAAAGGACCACACTACTTCTGTCATTTTAGCCGTGATTGACCACTGCCCTTATGACATTATCCTAGGCCTGGACTTCTTGTCGAATCATTCTGCTCTGATCGATTGTGCTACAGGCGTTCTTCAGCTAGAGTTGCCTCAGATAGTCGCTGAACCCCACACTGCCCCGCCGCGCCTGTGCTCTCTTCAGGATGTGCGGCTGTCAGCTCAGGCAGCCACCTTCGTCGTTTTGACCGCACAGCCCCAAGTTCCCGATGGTCAATATGTCCTCCTTCCTCTCGCCGACGTCCTCTTGAGCCGCAACATTGCCATTCCCCATACGCTTGTGACTGTTACTGACAATTGTACCTCGCTTCCACTTCTCAATTTCAGCTTGTGCCCTCAAGTGCTTCCTCGTGGCATGTTCTTGGCCAGCGTATCTAATGCTGACGAATTCGAAATAGCAGCGCTCACCACCGAGATTGATTTACTTCAGTCTCCTGTAGCGAACAGCACCTGTTCTCGGCCAGATCGTTTCTCGAAGATGATTGCACCCGACCTCAATCCTGCGCAAGCCAATGACATCCATCGCCTTCTCGCGTCATATACCGACATTTTTTCTTTCGACGACAGACCTCTAGGGCAAACATCCACTGTTCAGCACCGTATAAATACTGGTGACGCCAGTCCTATTCGCCGACGCCCCTATCGTGTCTCCCCCACTGAGCGTAGAGTTATCCAAGCAGAAGTGGACAAAATGCTCAACAAAGGTGTCATAGAACCATCAAGTAGTCCTTGGGCCTCCCCTGTCGTCCTTGTGAAGAAAAAAGATGGTACCTGGCGCTTCTGCGTTGACTATCGCCACCTAAACAAGATCACACGAAAAGACGTGTACCCGCTACCACGCATCGATGACGCGTTGGACTGCCTACACGGGGCTACATACTTCTCGTCTATAGATCTTCGGTCCGGCTACTGGCAGATTTCTGTCGATGAAATGGACCGCGAGAAGACGGCCTTCATTACACCAGATGGTTTATACCAGTTTAAGGTCATGCCTTTTGGACTATGTAACGCCCCTGCCACATTCGAACGAATGATGGACTCTCTCCTGCGTGGTTACAAGTGGTCTACTTGTCTTTGTTACCTAGACGATGTGATAGTCTTTTCATCTACTTTCGATAGCCACCTGACCCGTCTCGCTGCAATTCTCGCAGTCTTCAGAACAGCTGGGCTACAACTCAATTCCAAGAAGTGTCAATTTGGTCACCGTCAGATTGCCATTCTGGGCCATATTGTAAACGCCGATGGTGTCCAACCAGATCCCGAAAAGATCCGCGTCGTCCGTAGCTTTCCAGTGCCCCGTTCTACATCCGATGTCCGTAGCTTCGTCGGCTTATGTTCCTACTTTCGCCGTTTTGTGAAAAACTTCGCCGACGTTGCCCGGCCACTGACAGATTTGCTGAAGAAGGATACCACATTCTCATGGGGCCCTGAGCAGGCTCAAGCGTTCGCCGCTCTCATCGGCTACCTAACTACGCCCCCCATACTTGCCCACTTTAATCCTTCTGCTGCCACAGAGGTTCGCACCGACGCCAGTGGCCACGGTATCGGCGCAGTTCTCGCTCAGCGGCACCACGGTAGACAGTGCGTGATAGCTTACGCCAGTCGCCTGCTTTCTCCCCAGGAGATGAATTATTCCATCACCGAGAGAGAGTGTCTAGCTTTAGTTTGGGCCGTCGCCAAGTTTCGGCCATATTTATATGGTCGCATTTTCACTGTCGTTACGGACCACCACGCCCTCTGTTGGCTGACTTCTCTGAAGGACCCGACTGGACGTCTGGCTCGCTGGGCTCTGAGGCTTCAGGAATTTTCGTTTAGCGTCAGCTACAAGTCTGGCCGTTTGCACAAGGACGCAGACTGTCTTTCTCGATATCCGGTAGATCCTCCTGATCCCGTTGCGCCTGACCTGGAGAGCAGAGTAATGGCGTTCACAGACGTCAGCGATATGCGCATCGAACAACGACGGGATGAGTCATTGCGCACTATCATCGACGCCATCCAGTCTGACAGCCATGACGCTGAATCCCGTATGTTCGTGCTGCATGACGGCATCCTCTACCGCCGCAACGTCACCACTGAAGGCCCTGAGCTTCTGCTTGTCATCCCTCGTCATCTACGGCCTGCCATACTTCAACAACTTCACGACGCACCAACAGCGGGACACCTCGGCGTTTCCCGCACATACGACCGCGTGCGACGTCGATTTTTCTGGCCTGGATTGTACCGCAGCGTACGTCGATATGTCGCCACTTGCGACCTCTGCCAGCGCCGGAAAAGACCTTCTTTGCTGCCAGCTGGATATCTTCACCCAATTGAAGTCCCCTCTGAACCATTTCATCGCGTGGGACTCGACCTTCTTGGCCCTTTTCCGACGACGACACTCGGAAATAAATGGATTGCCGTCGCCACAGATTATGCGACCCGTTACGCGATAACAAAGGCCATGCCAACCAGTTGCGCCACTGACGTCGCGGATTTTCTTCTTCATGACGTCATCTTACACCATGGTGCACCCCGACAGCTGCTTACGGACCGCGGCCGCTCTTTCCTGTCCAAAGTTGTCGATGACCTCCTTCGCTCGTGTGCTACAGCGCATAAGCTATCTACCGCCTACCACCCACAAACTAATGGCCTAACTGAACGTCTCAACCGCACGCTCACAGAGATGCTTTCGATGTACGTCTCCGATGATCATCGAGACTGGGATACCACGTTGGCCTATGTGACCTTCGCATATAACTCCTCTCGACATGACACTGCGGGATTCTCGCCTTTTTATCTTTTATATGGTCGCGACCCCATATTGCCATTTGAAACCACCTTGCCTCTCGTGCCATCTGCTTCCGAGTACGCGCGCGAAGCCATTGATCGGGCTCACATGGCTCGTCAAGTTGCCCAGTCTCGCCTCACCAGGTCACAGGATATGCAAAAAGCCCGCTACGACCACCGGCATCGAAATATAACGTTTGCCCCAGGTGACCACGTGCTCCTCTGGTCACCGTGTCGCCGTGTAGGTCTCTCCGAAAAACTTTTGTCCCGATACGCCGGACCCTACCTAGTCTTACGTCAAGTTAGCGACGTAACCTACGAGATAGCGCCATTGCACTCCAGTACGTCACCAAGTTCGTCACTAGTTGACATTGTCCATGTTTCGCGCATGAAACCCTACTTCTGTCGCACTTCTCCGGACTCTCGCCGAGACGGCGCTCCAACGCCCGGGGGTCCTGCTACGGAGAGGAAGAAAAGGAAGAGGTGCGACTGACAGGCGCGCGACTGGGCCAATCAGCCATTGTGTCTCTTGCCTGTAGTTTTTACTCTGCAAATACATCTTGCTCAGAAGCAACCAACCTCGTAACAATATCTTAACCTAACCAAACCTTCGCACTTGTATCTAAAAACGCTCTATTACACTGTTTCCTTCACAATTACGATATTTGCATGACCTCACAGTTTTTCACCAACTTAGTACAGTACAGAACGCTGTATCTCGCTCAATGACATCGTTCTTTAAGGTTTCACGATGCTTGCATGCGCTTTCATAGCAGTTTCGCACTTGTAACGGTACAAGACGCAGTATCTGGCTTGTTCATGCCGTTTTGTGTGCTTTCACAATATTTCACCTATCGCAGGTTCGTACTCGCAATAAAACAACACTATCTCGTTAGATGACGTCGTTTTTGGTGGTTTCACGACGCTACCTAGCTTAAACCTAACCTAACCTAACCTAACCTTCACACTTCTATCGTTAGAAAACGTTTTACTCGCTACTTTACAATGCTTTCTGCAACATTACGACGGTTTCATGCGCTTTCACATTAGATATCGCTGTTTCCGACTTGTAATGGTGAAAAACACTGCATCTCACTAGGTGACAGCGTTTAATGCGGTTTTATGACGGTTCATATCTTAACCTAACCAAACCTTCGCACTTGTATCTAAAAACGCTCTATTACACTGTTTCCTTCACAATTACGATATTTGCATGACCTCACAGTTTTTCACCAACTTAGTACAGTACAGAACGCTGTATCTCGCTCAATGACATCGTTCTTTAAGGTTTCACGATGCTTGCATGCGCTTTCATAGCAGTTTCGCACTTGTAACGGTACAAGACGCAGTATCTGGCTTGTTCATGCCGTTTTGTGTGCTTTCACAATATTTCACCTATCGCAGGTTCGTACTCGCAATAAAACAACACTATCTCGTTAGATGACGTCGTTTTTGGTGGTTTCACGACGCTACCTAGCTTAAACTAACCTAACCTAACCTAACCTAACCTTCGCACTTCTATCGTTAGAAAACGTTTTACTCGCTACTTTACAATGCTTTCTGCAACATTACGACGGTTTCATGCGCTTTCACATTAGATATCGCTGTTTCCGACTTGTAATGGTGAAAAACACTGCATCTCACTAGGTGACAGCGTTTAATGCGGTTTTATGACGGTTCATATCTTAACCTAACCAAACCTTCGCACTTGTATCTAAAAACGCTCTATTACACTGTTTCCTTCACAATTACGATATTTGCATGACCTCACAGTTTTTCACCAACTTAGTACAGTACAGAACGCTGTATCTCGCTCAATGACATCGTTCTTTAAGGTTTCACGATGCTTGCATGCGCTTTCATAGCAGTTTCGCACTTGTAACGGTACAAGACGCAGTATCTGGCTTGTTCATGCCGTTTTGTGTGCTTTCACAATATTTCACCTATCGCAGGTTCGTACTCGCAATAAAACAACACTATCTCGTTAGATGACGTCGTTTTTGGTGGTTTCACGACGCTACCTAGCTTAAACTAACCTAACCTAACCTAACCTAACCTTCGCACTTCTATCGTTAGAAAACGTTTTACTCGCTACTTTACAATGCTTTCTGCAACATTACGACGGTTTCATGCGCTTTCACATTAGATATCGCTGTTTCCGACTTGTAATGGTGAAAAACACTGCATCTCACTAGGTGACAGCGTTTAATGCGGTTTTATGACGGTTCATATCTTAACCTAACCAAACCTTCGCACTTGTATCTAAAAACGCTCTATTACACTGTTTCCTTCACAATTACGATATTTGCATGACCTCACAGTTTTTCACCAACTTAGTACAGTACAGAACGCTGTATCTCGCTCAATGACATCGTTCTTTAAGGTTTCACGATGCTTGCATGCGCTTTCATAGCAGTTTCGCACTTGTAACGGTACAAGACGCAGTATCTGGCTTGTTCATGCCGTTTTGTGTGCTTTCACAATATTTCACCTATCGCAGGTTCGTACTCGCAATAAAACAACACTATCTCGTTAGATGACGTCGTTTTTGGTGGTTTCACGACGCTACCTAGCTTAAACTAACCTAACCTAACCTAACCTAACCTTCGCACTTCTATCGTTAGAAAACGTTTTACTCGCTACTTTACAATGCTTTCTGCAACATTACGACGGTTTCATGCGCTTTCACATTAGATATCGCTGTTTCCGACTTGTAATGGTGAAAAACACTGCATCTCACTAGGTGACAGCGTTTAATGCGGTTTTATGACGGTTCATATCTTAACCTAACCAAACCTTCGCACTTGTATCTAAAAACGCTCTATTACACTGTTTCCTTCACAATTACGATATTTGCATGACCTCACAGTTTTTCACCAACTTAGTACAGTACAGAACGCTGTATCTCGCTCAATGACATCGTTCTTTAAGGTTTCACGATGCTTGCATGCGCTTTCATAGCAGTTTCGCACTTGTAACGGTACAAGACGCAGTATCTGGCTTGTTCATGCCGTTTTGTGTGCTTTCACAATATTTCACCTATCGCAGGTTCGTACTCGCAATAAAACAACACTATCTCGTTAGATGACGTCGTTTTTGGTGGTTTCACGACGCTACCTAGCTTAAACTAACCTAACCTAACCTAACCTAACCTTCACACTTCTATCGTTAGAAAACGTTTTACTCGCTACTTTACAATGCTTTCTGCAACATTACGACGGTTTCATGCGCTTTCACATTAGATATCGCTGTTTCCGACTTGTAATGGTGAAAAACACTGCATCTCACTAGGTGACAGCGTTTAATGCGGTTTTATGACGGTTCATATCTTAACCTAACCAAACCTTCGCACTTGTATCTAAAAACGCTCTATTACACTGTTTCCTTCACAATTACGATATTTGCATGACCTCACAGTTTTTCACCAACTTAGTACAGTACAGAACGCTGTATCTCGCTCAATGACATCGTTCTTTAAGGTTTCACGATGCTTGCATGCGCTTTCATAGCAGTTTCGCACTTGTAACGGTACAAGACGCAGTATCTGGCTTGTTCATGCCGTTTTGTGTGCTTTCACAATATTTCACCTATCGCAGGTTCGTACTCGCAATAAAACAACACTATCTCGTTAGATGACGTCGTTTTTGGTGGTTTCACGACGCTACCTAGCTTAAACTAACCTAACCTAACCTAACCTAACCTTCAGCACTTCTATCGTTAGAAAACGTTTTACTCGCTACTTTACAATGCTTTCTGCAACATTACGACGGTTTCATGCGCTTTCACATTAGATATCGCTGTTTCCGACTTGTAATGGTGAAAAACACTGCATCTCACTAGGTGACAGCGTTTAATGCGGTTTTATGACGGTTCATATCTTAACCTAACCAAACCTTCGCACTTGTATCTAAAAACGCTCTATTACACTGTTTCCTTCACAATTACGATATTTGCATGACCTCACAGTTTTTCACCAACTTAGTACAGTACAGAACGCTGTATCTCGCTCAATGACATCGTTCTTTAAGGTTTCACGATGCTTGCATGCGCTTTCATAGCAGTTTCGCACTTGTAACGGTACAAGACGCAGTATCTGGCTTGTTCATGCCGTTTTGTGTGCTTTCACAATATTTCACCTATCGCAGGTTCGTACTCGCAATAAAACAACACTATCTCGTTAGATGACGTCGTTTTTGGTGGTTTCACGACGCTACCTAGCTTAAACTAACCTAACCTAACCTAACCTAACCTTCGCACTTCTATCGTTAGAAAACGTTTTACTCGCTACTTTACAATGCTTTCTGCAACATTACGACGGTTTCATGCGCTTTCACATTAGATATCGCTGTTTCCGACTTGTAATGGTGAAAAACACTGCATCTCACTAGGTGACAGCGTTTAATGCGGTTTTATGACGGTTCATATCTTAACCTAACCAAACCTTCGCACTTGTATCTAAAAACGCTCTATTACACTGTTTCCTTCACAATTACGATATTTGCATGACCTCACAGTTTTTCACCAACTTAGTACAGTACAGAACGCTGTATCTCGCTCAATGACATCGTTCTTTAAGGTTTCACGATGCTTGCATGCGCTTTCATAGCAGTTTCGCACTTGTAACGGTACAAGACGCAGTATCTGGCTTGTTCATGCCGTTTTGTGTGCTTTCACAATATTTCACCTATCGCAGGTTCGTACTCGCAATAAAACAACACTATCTCGTTAGATGACGTCGTTTTTGGTGGTTTCACGACGCTACCTAGCTTAACCTAACCTAACCTAACCTAACCTAACCTTCGCACTTCTATCGTTAGAAAACGTTTTACTCGCTACTTTACAATGCTTTCTGCAACATTACGACGGTTTCATGCGCTTTCACATTAGATATCGCTGTTTCCGACTTGTAATGGTGAAAAACACTGCATCTCACTAGGTGACAGCGTTTAATGCGGTTTTATGACGGTTCATATCTTAACCTAACCAAACCTTCGCACTTGTATCTAAAAACGCTCTATTACACTGTTTCCTTCACAATTACGATATTTGCATGACCTCACAGTTTTTCACCAACTTAGTACAGTACAGAACGCTGTATCTCGCTCAATGACATCGTTCTTTAAGGTTTCACGATGCTTGCATGCGCTTTCATAGCAGTTTCGCACTTGTAACGGTACAAGACGCAGTATCTGGCTTGTTCATGCCGTTTTGTGTGCTTTCACAATATTTCACCTATCGCAGGTTCGTACTCGCAATAAAACAACACTATCTCGTTAGATGACGTCGTTTTTGGTGGTTTCACGACGCTACCTAGCTTAAACTAACCTAACCTAACCTAACCTAACCTTCGCACTTCTATCGTTAGAAAACGTTTTACTCGCTACTTTACAATGCTTTCTGCAACATTACGACGGTTTCATGCGCTTTCACATTAGATATCGCTGTTTCCGACTTGTAATGGTGAAAAACACTGCATCTCACTAGGTGACAGCGTTTAATGCGGTTTTATGACGGTTCATATCTTAACCTAACCAAACCTTCGCACTTGTATCTAAAAACGCTCTATTACACTGTTTCCTTCACAATTACGATATTTGCATGACCTCACAGTTTTTCACCAACTTAGTACAGTACAGAACGCTGTATCTCGCTCAATGACATCGTTCTTTAAGGTTTCACGATGCTTGCATGCGCTTTCATAGCAGTTTCGCACTTGTAACGGTACAAGACGCAGTATCTGGCTTGTTCATGCCGTTTTGTGTGCTTTCACAATATTTCACCTATCGCAGGTTCGTACTCGCAATAAAACAACACTATCTCGTTAGATGACGTCGTTTTTGGTGGTTTCACGACGCTACCTAGCTTAAACCTAACCTAACCTAACCTAACCTTCGCACTTCTATCGTTAGAAAACGTTTTACTCGCTACTTTACAATGCTTTCTGCAACATTACGACGGTTTCATGCGCTTTCACATTAGATATCGCTGTTTCCGACTTGTAATGGTGAAAAACACTGCATCTCACTAGGTGACAGCGTTTAATGCGGTTTTATGACGGTTCATATCTTAACCTAACCAAACCTTCGCACTTGTATCTAAAAACGCTCTATTACACTGTTTCCTTCACAATTACGATATTTGCATGACCTCACAGTTTTTCACCAACTTAGTACAGTACAGAACGCTGTATCTCGCTCAATGACATCGTTCTTTAAGGTTTCACGATGCTTGCATGCGCTTTCATAGCAGTTTCGCACTTGTAACGGTACAAGACGCAGTATCTGGCTTGTTCATGCCGTTTTGTGTGCTTTCACAATATTTCACCTATGGCAGGTTCGTACTCGCAATAAAACAACACTATCTCGTTAGATGACGTCGTTTTTGGTGGTTTCACGACGCTACCTAGCTTAAACTAACCTAACCTAACCTAACCTAACCTTCGCACTTCTATCGTTAGAAAACGTTTTACTCGCTACTTTACAATGCTTTCTGCAACATTACGACGGTTTCATGCGCTTTCACATTAGATATCGCTGTTTCCGACTTGTAATGGTGAAAAACACTGCATCTCACTAGGTGACAGCGTTTAATGCGGTTTTATGACGGTTCATATCTTAACCTAACCAAACCTTCGCACTTGTATCTAAAAACGCTCTATTACACTGTTTCCTTCACAATTACGATATTTGCATGACCTCACAGTTTTTCACCAACTTAGTACAGTACAGAACGCTGTATCTCGCTCAATGACATCGTTCTTTAAGGTTTCACGATGCTTGCATGCGCTTTCATAGCAGTTTCGCACTTGTAACGGTACAAGACGCAGTATCTGGCTTGTTCATGCCGTTTTGTGTGCTTTCACAATATTTCACCTATCGCAGGTTCGTACTCGCAATAAAACAACACTATCTCGTTAGATGACGTCGTTTTTGGTGGTTTCACGACGCTACCTAGCTTAACCTAACCTAACCTAACCTAACCTAACCTTCACACTTCTATCGTTAGAAAACGTTTTACTCGCTACTTTACAATGCTTTCTGCAACATTACGACGGTTTTCATGCGCTTTCACATTAGATATCGCTGTTTCCGACTTGTAATGGTGAAAAACACTGCATCTCACTAGGTGACAGCGTTTAATGCGGTTTTATGACGGTTCATATCTTAACCTAACCAAACCTTCGCACTTGTATCTAAAAACGCTCTATTACACTGTTTCCTTCACAATTACGATATTTGCATGACCTCACAGTTTTTCACCAACTTAGTACAGTACAGAACGCTGTATCTCGCTCAATGACATCGTTCTTTAAGGTTTCACGATGCTTGCATGCGCTTTCATAGCAGTTTCGCACTTGTAACGGTACAAGACGCAGTATCTGGCTTGTTCATGCCGTTTTGTGTGCTTTCACAATATTTCACCTATCGCAGGTTCGTACTCGCAATAAAACAACACTATCTCGTTAGATGACGTCGTTTTTGGTGGTTTCACGACGCTACCTAGCTTAAACTAACCTAACCTAACCTAACCTAACCTTCGCACTTCTATCGTTAGAAAACGTTTTACTCGCTACTTTACAATGCTTTCTGCAACATTACGACGGTTTCATGCGCTTTCACATTAGATATCGCTGTTTCCGACTTGTAATGGTGAAAAACACTGCATCTCACTAGGTGACAGCGTTTAATGCGGTTTTATGACGGTTCATATCTTAACCTAACCAAACCTTCGCACTTGTATCTAAAAACGCTCTATTACACTGTTTCCTTCACAATTACGATATTTGCATGACCTCACAGTTTTTCACCAACTTAGTACAGTACAGAACGCTGTATCTCGCTCAATGACATCGTTCTTTAAGGTTTCACGATGCTTGCATGCGCTTTCATAGCAGTTTCGCACTTGTAACGGTACAAGACGCAGTATCTGGCTTGTTCATGCCGTTTTGTGTGCTTTCACAATATTTCACCTATCGCAGGTTCGTACTCGCAATAAAACAACACTATCTCGTTAGATGACGTCGTTTTTGGTGGTTTCACGACGCTACCTAGCTTAACTACCTAACCTAACCTAACCTAACCTTCACACTTCTATCGTTAGAAAACGTTTTACTCGCTACTTTACAATGCTTTCTGCAACATTACGACGGTTTCATGCGCTTTCACATTAGATATCGCTGTTTCCGACTTGTAATGGTGAAAAACACTGCATCTCACTAGGTGACAGCGTTTAATGCGGTTTTATGACGGTTCATATCTTAACCTAACCAAACCTTCGCACTTGTATCTAAAAACGCTCTATTACACTGTTTCCTTCACAATTACGACTATTTGCATGACCTACAGTTTTTCACCAACTTAGTACAGTACAGAACGCTGTATCTCGCTCAATGACATCGTTCTTTAAGGTTTCACGATGCTTGCATGCGCTTTCATAGCAGTTTCGCACTTGTAACGGTACAAGACGCAGTATCTGGCTTGTTCATGCCGTTTTGTGTGCTTTCACAATATTGTAACGGATATAACAACCTCACAACCAGGACGTCCTATTTACAAGGTTTAATAAGGGCGAACTTGTGCCCAAGCCAAAAGAACTACACAGTAGCTGGGAGAAAGCAGCGAACGCTCGTCGTCCTCTTCTTCTCTTCTTTTCCTTGGCCGCTGCTCGGTAGCAGCTCGTGCACAGGCTGGGCCGGCTCGTGCCTTCCGGCGGGCTTCATGAGTCGTAGCGATGCCGTCAGCGTTCCTCTTTTAACAACGTCTGCGTTGTACTGCGCCTTAACAATTCCTCGTGGCATTATCCCCCCTCTCAAGCGGCATCGCCCCGATGCTTGCGATGAGGCTGTTCAGTACTTTTTTTTTTTTTTCTTTGTGTGTACAAGTTTGTAAAAATGAGGTTGCAGTACGTCAAGGGATTGGGGTGGCTAGGTTTGGAATCGGTCGTAGTACGGTTTCATCCGTACAATGTGTACACGCTCCGTGGGATTGCGTCGCCTCGAATGCAGGTGGCCTGCAGGCTTGACTTCGTAGACGAGGTCATTGTGTCGCTGTACTATCTCGTAGGGGCCAAAATACCGGGAAATGAGTTTTTCGGAGAGGCCTCGTCGTCGTACTGGAGTCCATATCCACACTTTGTCGCCAACGTCATATCGCGTGTCAAGTCTTCCTCGGTTGTAGCGGTCGGCATCGATGCGGTGTTGGTGGCGTATTCGGTATCTTGCTAACTGGCGGGCTTCTTCCGCTCTTTGTAGAAAGTCGTCAAGATCGGGGGGGTAGTCATCTTGGTCTATTGGTAACATAGCATCCAGTGTTGTGGTAACAGCACGACCGTAAACTAGTTCAAATGGGGTGATTTTGGTGGTCTCTTGCACAGCCGTATTGTAGGCGAAAGTGACGTATGGTAAAATTTCGTCCCACTTTTTGTGCTCGACATCCACATACATGGATATCATGTCCGCTAGAGTTCTGTTAAGGCGTTCGGTCAGGCCATTGCATTGAGGATGATATGCAGTGGTTTTCCTATGAACAGTGTGAGTCATGTTGAGCAGGCACTTCAAAAGTTGCGCCGTGAAAGCCGTTCCGCGATCGGTGATTACAACCGTTGGAGCGCCATGTCGCAGGACTATTTTGTGTACGAAGAATTGGGCCACTTCTGCTGCCGTTCCTCGTTCCAAAGAGTCTGTTTCGGCGTATCTAGTTAAATAATCAGTGGCCACAACGATCCATTTCTTGCCGAGTAAAGATGTCGGGAAGGGTCCAAGGAGGTCCATTCCAACTTGGCGGAAAGGCGCTTTCGGTGGATCTATAGGTTGTAGAAGGCCCGCTGGTTTAGAACTTGGTGTTTTTCGTCTTTGGCACTCGCGGCATGTTTTGACGTAGTGTTGCACTGAAGCTAGTAGCTTGGGCCAATAATAATGGAGACTGATCCTTGCAAGCGTTCGCGTCACACCCAAATGTCCAGATGTGGGCTCATCGTGACACGCTCGAAGTATTTCTTGTCGCATAGTTGCTGGAACGACAAGCAGGAACTTTTCGCGGTTGGGCTTGAAGTTTCTCTTGTAGAGAACGTTTCCTCGGAGGCAGAACGATGCGAGGCTTCGAGAAAATATACGGGGTACTTGTACGTCAATTCCTTGCAGGTGTTCGATAAGCGGGAGTAATTCTTTGTCTGTACGTTGGAATTCGGCTATTTGAGTGGTCTCGACAATTCCTACGAACGGAAAGTCGTCTTCTTCTGATAGTGGTGTGTCTGTAGGAGCCCGTGACAAACAGTCGGCATCGGTATGTTTTTTGCCAGATCGGTATACCACGCTTATATCGTATTCTTGCAGTCTGAGGCTCCACCTTGCTAGTCGTCCGGATGGTTCCTTGATGTTCGCCAGCCAGCAAAGCGCATGGTGATCGCTGACTGCCTTGAATGGTCTACCATATAGGTACGGCCGAAATTTACTGATGGCCCAGATGACGGCAAGGCATTCTTTTTCCGTGGCCGAATAGTTTGTCTCTGCTTTTGTTAGAGTCCGACTGGCATAAGCTATCACTTTTTCTTCACCTTTCTGCCACTGTATTAGAACGCATCCAAGGCCGATGTTACTGGCATCTGTGTGTATTTCCGTGTCGGCTGTCTCATCAAAGTGAGAAAGAATCGGGGGGTTTTCTAACCTCTTTCTCAATTCGTTGAAGGCGCTTTGTTGCTCGTTTTGCCACTGGAAAGGCACATCTTCTCTCGTAAGTCTCGTTAAGGGTTCTGCGATCTTTGAAAAATTTCTCACAAATCGTCTATAGTACGCACATAGACCTAGAAATCTCCGTACTGACTTTTTGTCTGTTGGCACCGGAAACCTTGCGACGGCGGCCGTCTTATCAGGATCAGGGCGAACACCTTGGGCGCTGACGACATGCCCAAGAAAACGAAGCTCTTCGAAACCTAATCGGCACTTCTCTGGCTTGATTGTCAAATCTGCCGAACGGATTGCCTCTAACACTGACCGAAGGCGCTTGATGTGCTCCTCAAATGTAGCCGCGAAGATGACCACGTCGTCTAGGTACACTAGGCAACACTGCCACTTCAATCCGGAAAGCACAGTGTCCATCATGCGTTGGAACGTTGCCGGCGCACAACAGAGACCAAACGGGAGAGCCTTAAATTCATAAAGTCCGTCCGGGGTAACAAAAGCAGTCTTTTCGCGATCACGTTCATCAACTTCGATTTGCCAGTATCCACTTTTCAGATCTAGTGATGAGAAGAACTTGGCACACCGAAGTCGATCTAACGTGTCGTCGATGCGTGGAAGGGGATATACATCCCGTTTAGTCACAGCATTCAGTTTCCTGTAGTCGACACAAAACCGTAGCGTGTTATCCTTCTTCTTGACAAGCACCACGGGAGATGACCACGGGCTGTTAGAAGGCTGGATAACATCATCTTCAAGCATTTCTCGTACCTGCTTCTTGATGACTTCCCTTTCCTTAGGGGAAACACGATACGGGTGCCGGCATACCGGCCTGGTTGTCTCGTCCGTTATGATCCTGTGTTTTGTAATGCTCGTGCGCCGTACCTTTGAACTGTTGGAGAAACAGCTGCCAAATTCCCGCACGAGGTCGTATAGCTGTTGACGTTGAATCTCTGAAAGATTAGGATTTACGTATATTGTGTCGCAGGCATCAGATGGAAGTTTCACATTCGGTGACGTCGTTTCAAGACTGCATATTTCTGTCACTTCACAGAACTCATGAAGAAACGCTATTGCCGTCCCTTTTGCGATGTGCTGGAATTCGTTACCGAAATTCGTCAAGAGGATGTCTGTGCACCCGTTTCGCAGCTGGATAATCCCTCGTGCCACACAAACGCCTCTTTTCAAGAAAACATCCACGTTGCTCTCCGCCACACCCTCGTAGTCGCTGAATGTATCATTATTCACGAGGACCATTATACTGCTCCGTGGCGGTACAGTCACATCATCGTCGACGACGCGCAGTGGAGTGGTACATCGTTCATCTGATCGTGCTACCTTTAAAGCTTGCTCCGTCGAAAAGGACACGCTCGACCTCTGTAAATTGATAATCGCACCATTAGCTTGTAGGAAATCCATTCCCAGTATCACTTCCCTCGAGCACACAGGCAGGACGACAAAGTCACCGACGTAAGTGAAGCCCCGTATCATGACCCTTGCGGTACATCGGCCGGAAGGGGTTATGAGGTGACCACCTGCAGTACGTACTTGAGGTCCACCCCATTCGGTCAGAACTTTCCTGAGTCGCTTCGCTAATTCGTAACTTATCACAGAATAATCCGCACCAGTATCGATCAAAGCATTGAGCTCTAGTCCGTCAATCACCAACGGCAAGTCTGAAGTAATTTTCTCTGTACTGCACTCCTTTACCTGGAAACAGTCGTCGTTATCAGGCTCGTACCGCAGTGGAGGATCTTCATATCCCAAGTCGCCAGCGGCCTCGCCTCCACAGGTCGCCCTCTTCAGTTTCCCGGATTTGGGCTAGGCGAACGCTGCCTAGACGTGCTTGGGAAGGGACGTGGGCTAGACGAGCGGTAGCGCATAGGGGATGGTGAGCGTGGTTGATGACGACGAGGCGGGTCAAATTCCCGACGTGAGCATAGGTATTCTTCAATCTCGGAAGGTCTTTCGCCGTTTCGCGGACACGGTGCATTGATGGCGAATCCCCTAAGACCAGCTTGACGATATCGGCAGAATCGGTACAGGTGGCCAGCCTCTCCACAGTGGAAACACAAGGGCCTACGTGTGGCATCTCGCCACACATCGCTCTTCCGTGGCATCATCTCTCTCGCACGAGGTGGAGTGCGTGTTGCCTCTACGATTTCAGGCGGGCTGCGCATTGTCTGCACATAAGTACTTGGTGTCTCGATCGGCGAACAGTGCAGAGTAGGTCGCCTGAGCACCTCGGAGTACGTTACCGCCCGTCGTGTCGCTGGCACATCACTCCGCGGCTCCCGCATGGCCTGTCGAATTTCTTCTCGGACAACTTCAGCAAGAGACAGCTCGGGGGTGACATCAGGTGACTGCAGTTTCCTTAATTCCTCCCTGACAACAGACCGGACGAGCTCCCGCAATGTGTCAAGATTATCCACGACGCCTGCTGAGTAGACTCCTGCGGATGCACCGGCTACGTCGCGGTTGTACTGTCGGGCTCTCTGCTGAAGCGTCGTTTCGATGGTTGTTGCTTCCGACCGAAACTCAGCAACAGTACGGGGCGGATTGCGGATGAGTCCCGCGAACAATTCTTGCTTTACCCCGTGCATGAGGTGGCGCACCTTCTTGTCTTCCGTCATGCCAGGATCAGCTCGCTTGAAAAGGCGGGACATGTCTTCGATGTACATCGCGACAGTTTCGTTCGTTCGTTGAATCCGTGTGCGGAGAGCTGCTTCCGCCTTTTCCCGGCGATCACTGTTGGCGAACGTACTCAGTAGCTGCCGCCGAAACTCTTGCCACGACGTCAGAGATGCCTCGTGGTTTTCGTACCACACTCGTGCAGAGTCTTCCAACGCAATGTAGACGTTACGCAGCTTGCCTTCCTCGTTCCACTGATTTAGATTTCCCACTCTCTCGAAATGCTCTAACCAGTCTTCGGCGTCCTCGTATGGGTCACCATGAAACACCTTTGGAATGACCGGTTGGCTTACGATGAGTTGTGCCGGCGTAACTTGGCTCGTCATGGTGGTGGCGGCGCTTGTCTCCGTCACCGATGCCCTTGATACAGAAGGGAGTGGCCCAAATTCTGGCAACTCTCCTCGGATACGGCGGCTGACTCGTTGGTGCACCGGTGTAAGCTCCACTGGTTGCGGCTGGTCAGTGCTTGGACTTCGCTCTTGCGTGGGGCTCGGAATCATGTACCCAGCACCTCCACCAGAAAATGTAACGGATATAACAACCTCACAACCAGGACGTCCTATTTACAAGGTTTAATAAGGGCGAACTTGTGCCCAAGCCAAAAGAACTACACAGTAGCTGGGAGAAAGCAGCGAACGCTCGTCGTCCTCTTCTTCTCTTCTTTTTCCTTGGCCGCTGCTCGGTAGCAGCTCGTGCACAGGCTGGGCCGGCTCGTGCCTTCCGGCGGGCTTCATGAGTCGTAGCGATGCCGTCAGCGTTCCTCTTTTAACAACGTCTGCGTTGTACTGCGCCTTAACAATTCCTCGTGGCAATATTTCACCTATCGCAGGTTCGTACTCGCAATAAAACAACACTATCTCGTTAGATGACGTCGTTTTTGGTGGTTTCACGACGCTACCTAGCTTAAACTAACCTAACCTAACCTAACCTAACCTTCGCACTTCTATCGTTAGAAAACGTTTTACTCGCTACTTTACAATGCTTTCTGCAACATTACGACGGTTTCATGCGCTTTCACCTTAGATATCGCTGTTTCCGACTTGTAATGGTGAAAAACACTGCATCTCACTAGGTGACAACGTTTAATGCGGTTTTATGACGGTTCATATCTTAACCTAACCAAACCTTCGCACTTGTATCTAAAAACGCTCTATTACACTGTTTCCTTCACAATTACGATATTTGCATGACCTCACAGTTTTTCACTAACTTAGTACAGTACAGAACGCTGTATCTCGCTCAATGACATCGTTCTTTAAGGTTTCACGATGCTTGCATGCGCTTTCATAGCAGTTTCGCACTTGTAACGGTACAAGACGCAGTATCTGGCTTGTTCATGCCGTTTTGTGTGCTTTCACAATGTTTCACCTATGGCAGGTTCGTACTCGCAACAAAACAACACTATCTCGTTAGATGACGTCGTTTTTGGTGGTTTCACGACGCTACCTAGCTTAACTAACCTAACCTAACCTAACCTAACCTTACTACTTCTATCGTTAGAAAACGTTTTACTCGCTACTTTACAATGCTTTCTGCAACATTACGACGGTTTCATGCGCTTTCACATTAGATATCGCTGTTTCCGACTTGTAATGGTGAAAAACACTGCATCTCACTAGGTGACAGCGTTTAATGCGGTTTTATGACGGTTCATATCTTAACCTAACCAAACCTTCGCACTTGTATCTAAAAACGCTCTATTACACTGTTTCCTTCACAATTACGATATTTGCATGACCTCACAGTTTTTCACCAACTTAGTACAGTACAGAACGCTGTATCTCGCTCAATGACATCGTTCTTTAAGGTTTCACGATGCTTGCATGCGCTTTCATAGCAGTTTCGCACTTGTAACGGTACAAGACGCAGTATCTGGCTTGTTCATGCCGTTTTGTGTGCTTTCACAATATTTCACCTATCGCAGGTTCGTACTCGCAATAAAACAACACTATCTCGTTAGATGACGTCGTTTTTGGTGGTTTCACGACGCTACCTAGCTTAACCTAACCTAACCTAACCTAACCTTCACACTTCTATCGTTAGAAAACGTTTTACTCGCTACTTTACAATGCTTTCTGCAACATTACGACGGTTTCATGCGCTTTCACATTAGATATCGCTGTTTCCGACTTGTAATGGTGAAAAACACTGCATCTCACTAGGTGACAAGCGTTTAATGCGGTTTTATGACGGTTCATATCTTAACCTAACCAAACCTTCGCACTTGTATCTAAAAACGCTCTATTACACTGTTTCCTTCACAATTACGATATTTGCATGACCTCACAGTTTTTCACCAACTTAGTACAGTACAGAACGCTGTATCTCGCTCAATGACATCGTTCTTTAAGGTTTCACGATGCTTGCATGCGCTTTCATAGCAGTTTCGCACTTGTAACGGTACAAGACGCAGTATCTGGCTTGTTCATGCCGTTTTGTGTGCTTTCACAATATTTCACCTATCGCAGGTTCGTACTCGCAATAAAACAACACTATCTCGTTAGATGACGTCGTTTTTGGTGGTTTCACGACGCTACCTAGCTTAACCTAACCTAACCTAACCTAACCTAACCTTCACACTTCTATCGTTAGAAAACGTTTTACTCGCTACTTTACAATGCTTTCTGCAACATTACGACGGTTTCATGCGCTTTCACATTAGATATCGCTGTTTCCGACTTGTAATGGTGAAAAACACTGCATCTCACTAGGTGACAGCGTTTAATGCGGTTTTATGACGGTTCATAATCTTAACCTAACCAAACCTTCGCACTTGTATCTAAAAACGCTCTATTACACTGTTTCCTTCACAATTACGATATTTGCATGACCTCACAGTTTTTCACCAACTTAGTACAGTACAGAACGCTGTATCTCGCTCAATGACATCGTTCTTTAAGGTTTCACGATGCTTGCATGCGCTTTCATAGCAGTTTCGCACTTGTAACGGTACAAGACGCAGTATCTGGCTTGTTCATGCCGTTTTGTGTGCTTTCACAATATTTCACCTATCGCAGGTTCGTACTCGCAATAAAACAACACTATCTCGTTAGATGACGTCGTTTTTGGTGGTTTCACGACGCTACCTAGCTTAAACTAACCTAACCTAACCTAACCTAACCTAACCTTCACACTTCTATCGTTAGAAAACGTTTTACTCGCTACTTTACAATGCTTTCTGCAACATTACGACGGTTTCATGCGCTTTCACATTAGATATCGCTGTTTCCGACTTGTAATGGTGAAAAACACTGCATCTCACTAGGTGACAGCGTTTAATGCGGTTTTATGACGGTTCATATCTTAACCTAACCAAACCTTCGCACTTGTATCTAAAAACGCTCTATTACACTGTTTCCTTCACAATTACGATATTTGCATGACCTCACAGTTTTTCACCAACTTAGTACAGTACAGAACGCTGTATCTCGCTCAATGACATCGTTCTTTAAGGTTTCACGATGCTTGCATGCGCTTTCATAGCAGTTTCGCACTTGTAACGGTACAAGACGCAGTATCTGGCTTGTTCATGCCGTTTTGTGTGCTTTCACAATATTTCACCTATCGCAGGTTCGTACTCGCAATAAAACAACACTATCTCGTTAGATGACGTCGTTTTTGGTGGTTTCACGACGCTACCTAGCTTAAACTAACCTAACCTAACCTAACCTAACCTTCGCACTTCTATCGTTAGAAAACGTTTTACTCGCTACTTTACAATGCTTTCTGCAACATTACGACGGTTTCATGCGCTTTCACATTAGATATCGCTGTTTCCGACTTGTAATGGTGAAAAACACTGCATCTCACTAGGTGACAACGTTTAATGCGGTTTTATGACGGTTCATATCTTAACCTAACCAAACCTTCGCACTTGTATCTAAAAACGCTCTATTACACTGTTTCCTTCACAATTACGATATTTGCATGACCTCACAGTTTTTCACCAACTTAGTACAGTACAGAACGCTGTATCTCGCTCAATGACATCGTTCTTTAAGGTTTCACGATGCTTGCATGCGCTTTCATAGCAGTTTCGCACTTGTAACGGTACAAGACGCAGTATCTGGCTTGTTCATGCCGTTTTGTGTGCTTTCACAATATTTCACCTATCGCAGGTTCGTACTCGCAATAAAACAACACTATCTCGTTAGATGACGTCGTTTTTGGTGGTTTCACGACGCTACCTAGCTTAACCTAACCTAACCTAACCTAACCTTCACACTTCTATCGTTAGAAAACGTTTTACTCGCTACTTTACAATGCTTTCTGCAACATTACGACGGTTTCATGCGCTTTCACATTAGATATCGCTGTTTCCGACTTGTAATGGTGAAAAACACTGCATCTCACTAGGTGACAGCGTTTAATGCGGTTTTATGACGGTTCATAACTTAACCTAACCAAACCTTCGCACTTGTATCTAAAAACGCTCTATTACACTGTTTCCTTCACAATTACGATATTTGCATGACCTCACAGTTTTTCACCAACTTAGTACAGTACAGAACGCTGTATCTCGCTCAATGACATCGTTCTTTAAGGTTTCACGATGCTTGCATGCGCTTTCATAGCAGTTTCGCACTTGTAACGGTACAAGACGCAGTATCTGGCTTGTTCATGCCGTTTTGTGTGCTTTCACAATATTTCACCTATCGCAGGTTCGTACTCGCAATAAAACAACACTATCTCGTTAGATGACGTCGTTTTTGGTGGTTTCACGACGCTACCTAGCTTAACCTAACCTAACCTAACCTAACCTTCGCACTTCTATCGTTAGAAAACGTTTTACTCGCTACTTTACAATGCTTTCTGCAACATTACGACGGTTTCATGCGCTTTCACATTAGATATCGCTGTTTCCGACTTGTAATGGTGAAAAACACTGCATCTCACTAGGTGACAGCGTTTAATGCGGTTTTATGACGGTTCATATCTTAACCTAACCAAACCTTCGCACTTGTATCTAAAAACGCTCTATTACACTGTTTCCTTCACAATTACGATATTTGCATGACCTCACAGTTTTTCACCAACTTAGTACAGTACAGAACGCTGTATCTCGCTCAATGACATCGTTCTTTAAGGTTTCACGATGCTTGCATGCGCTTTCATAGCAGTTTCGCACTTGTAACGGTACAAGACGCAGTATCTGGCTTGTTCATGCCGTTTTGTGTGCTTTCACAATATTTCACCTATCGCAGGTTCGTACTCGCAATAAAACAACACTATCTCGTTAGATGACGTCGTTTTTGGTGGTTTCACGACGCTACCTAGCTTAAACTAACCTAACCTAACCTAACCTAACCTTCGCACTTCTATCGTTAGAAAACGTTTTACTCGCTACTTTACAATGCTTTCTGCAACATTACGACGGTTTCATGCGCTTTCACATTAGATATCGCTGTTTCCGACTTGTAATGGTGAAAAACACTGCATCTCACTAGGTGACACGTTTAATGCGGTTTTATGACGGTTCATATCTTAACCTAACCAAACCTTCGCACTTGTATCTAAAAACGCTCTATTACACTGTTTCCTTCACAATTACGATATTTGCATGACCTCAGTTTTTCACCAACTTAGTACAGTACAGAACGCTGTATCTCGCTCAATGACATCGTTCTTTAAGGTTTCACGATGCTTGCATGCGCTTTCATAGCAGTTTCGCACTTGTAACGGTACAAGACGCAGTATCTGGCTTGTTCATGCCGTTTTGTGTGCTTTCACAATATTTCACCTATCGCAGGTTCGTACTCGCAATAAAACAACACTATCTCGTTAGATGACGTCGTTTTTGGTGGTTTCACGACGCTACCTAGCTTAAACTACCTAACCTAACCTAACCTTCACACTTCTATCGTTAGAAAACGTTTTACTCGCTACTTTACAATGCTTTCTGCAACATTACGACGGTTTCATGCGCTTTCACATTAGATATCGCTGTTTCCGACTTGTAATGGTGAAAAACACTGCATCTCACTAGGTGACAGCGTTTAATGCGGTTTTATGACGGTTCATATCTTAACCTAACCAAACCTTCGCACTTGTATCTAAAAACGCTCTATTACACTGTTTCCTTCACAATTACGATATTTGCATGACCTCACAGTTTTTCACCAACTTAGTACAGTACAGAACGCTGTATCTCGCTCAATGACATCGTTCTTTAAGGTTTCACGATGCTTGCATGCGCTTTCATAGCAGTTTCGCACTTGTAACGGTACAAGACGCAGTATCTGGCTTGTTCATGCCGTTTTGTGTGCTTTCACAATATTTCACCTATCGCAGGTTCGTACTCGCAATAAAACAACACTATCTCGTTAGATGACGTCGTTTTTGGTGGTTTCACGACGCTACCTAGCTTAAACTAACCTAACCTAACCTAACCTAACCTTAACACTTCTATCGTTAGAAAACGTTTTACTCGCTACTTTACAATGCTTTCTGCAACATTACGACGGTTTCATGCGCTTTCACATTAGATATCGCTGTTTCCGACTTGTAATGGTGAAAACACTGCATCTCACTAGGTGACAGCGTTTAATGCGGTTTTATGACGGTTCATATCTTAACCTAACCAAACCTTCGCACTTGTATCTAAAAACGCTCTATTACACTGTTTCCTTCACAATTACGATATTTGCATGACCTCACAGTTTTTCACCAACTTAGTACAGTACAGAACGCTGTATCTCGCTCAATGACATCGTTCTTTAAGGTTTCACGATGCTTGCATGCGCTTTCATAGCAGTTTCGCACTTGTAACGGTACAAGACGCAGTATCTGGCTTGTTCATGCCGTTTTGTGTGCTTTCACAATATTTCACCTATCGCAGGTTCGTACTCGCAATAAAACAACACTATCTCGTTAGATGACGTCGTTTTTGGTGGTTTCACGACGCTACCTAGCTTAAACTAACCTAACCTAACCTAACCTTCACACTTCTATCGTTAGAAAACGTTTTACTCGCTACTTTACAATGCTTTCTGCAACATTACGACGGTTTCATGCGCTTTCACATTAGATATCGCTGTTTCCGACTTGTAATGGTGAAAAACACTGCATCTCACTAGGTGACAGCGTTTAATGCGGTTTTATGACGGTTCATATCTTAACCTAACCAAACCTTCGCACTTGTATCTAAAAACGCTCTATTACACTGTTTCCTTCACAATTACGATATTTGCATGACCTCACAGTTTTTCACCAACTTAGTACAGTACAGAACGCTGTATCTCGCTCAATGACATCGTTCTTTAAGGTTTCACGATGCTTGCATGCGCTTTCATAGCAGTTTCGCACTTGTAACGGTACAAGACGCAGTATCTGGCTTGTTCATGCCGTTTTGTGTGCTTTCACAATATTTCACCTATCGCAGGTTCGTACTCGCAATAAAACAACACTATCTCGTTAGATGACGTCGTTTTTGGTGGTTTCACGACGCTACCTAGCTTAAACTAACCTAACCTAACCTAACCTAACCTTCACACTTCTATCGTTAGAAAACGTTTTACTCGCTACTTTACAATGCTTTCTGCAACATTACGACGGTTTCATGCGCTTTCACATTAGATATCGCTGTTTCCGACTTGTAATGGTGAAAAACACTGCATCTCACTAGGTGACAGCGTTTAATGCGGTTTTATGACGGTTCATATCTTAACCTAACCAAACCTTCGCACTTGTATCTAAAAACGCTCTATTACACTGTTTCCTTCACAATTACGATATTTGCATGACCTCACAGTTTTTCACCAACTTAGTACAGTACAGAACGCTGTATCTCGCTCAATGACATCGTTCTTTAAGGTTTCACGATGCTTGCATGCGCTTTCATAGCAGTTTCGCACTTGTAACGGTACAAGACGCAGTATCTGGCTTGTTCATGCCGTTTTGTGTGCTTTCACAATATTTCACCTATCGCAGGTTCGTACTCGCAATAAAACAACACTATCTCGTTAGATGACGTCGTTTTTGGTGGTTTCACGACGCTACCTAGCTTAA
>WOVY01000135.1:0-24124 GCA_013436015.1 Rhipicephalus annulatus
GCTATGAAAGCGCATGCAAGCATCGTGAAACCATTAAAGAACGATGTCATTGAGCGAGATACAGCGTTCTGTACTGTACTAAGTTGGTGAAAAGCTGTGAGGTCATGCAAATATCGTAATTGTGAAGGAAACAGTGTAATAGAGCGTTTTTAGATACAAGTGCGAAGGTTTGGTTAGGTTAAGATATGAACCAGTCATAACACCGCATTAAACGCTGTTACCTAGTGAGATGCAGTGTTTTTCACCATTACAAGTCGGAAACAGCGATATCTAATGTGAAAGCGCATGAAACCGTCGTAATGTTGCAGAAAGCATTGTAAAGTAGCGAGTAAAACGTTTTCTAACGATAGAAGTGCGAAGGTTAGGTTAGGTTAGGTTAGGTTAGTTTAAGCTAGGTAGCGTCGTGAAACCAACAAAAAAGACGTCATCTAACGAGATAGTGTTGTTTTATTGCGAGTACAAACCTGCGATAGGTGAAATATTGTGAAAGCACACAAAAACGCCATGCACAAGCCAGATACTGCGTCTTGTAGCCGTTACAAGTGCGAAACTGCTATGAAAGCGCATGCAAGCATCGTGAAACCTTAAAGAACGATGTCATTGAGCGAGATACAGCGTTCTGTACTGTACTAAGTTGGTGAAAAACTGTGAGGTCATGCAAATATCGTAATTGTGAAGGAAACAGTGTAATAGAGCGTTTTTAGATACAAGTGCGAAGGTTTGGTTAGGTTAAGATATGAACCGTCATAAAACCGCATTAAACGCTGTCACCTAGTGAGATGCAGTGTTTTTCATCCATTACAAGTCGGAAACAGCGATATCTAATGTGAAAGCGCATGAAACCGTCGTAATGTTGCAGAAAGCATTGTAAAGTAGCGAGTAAAACGTTTTCTAACGATAGAAGTGCGAAGGTTAGGTTAGGTTAGGTTAGGTTAGGTTAGGTTAAGCTAGGTAGCGTCGTGAAACCACCAAAAACGACGTCATCTAACGAGATAGTGTTGTTTTATTGCGAGTACGAACCTGCGATAGGTGAAATATTGTGAAAGCACACAAAACGCCATGCACAAGCCAGATACTGCGTCTTGTACCGTTACAAGTGCGAAACTGCTATGAAAGCGCATGCAAGCATCGTGAAACCTTAAAGAACGATGTCATTGAGCGAGATACAGCGTTCTGTACTGTACTAAGTTGGTGAAAAACTGTGAGGTCATGCAAATATCGTAATTGTGAAGGAAACAGTGTAATAGAGCGTTTTTAGATACAAGTGCGAAGGTTTGGTTAGGTTAAGATATGAACCGTCATAAAACCGCATTAAACGCTGTCACCTAGTGAGATGCAGTGTTTTTCACCATTACAAGTCGGAAACAGCGATATCTAATGTGAAAGCGCATGAAACCGTCGTAATGTTGCAGAAAGCATTGTAAAGTAGCGAGTAAAACGTTTTCTAACGATAGAAGAGCGAAGGTTAGGTTAGGTTAGGTTAGGTTAGTTTAGGCTAGGTAGCGTCGTGAAACCACCAAAAACGACGTCATCTAACGAGATAGTGTTGTTTTATTGCGAGTACGAACCTGCGATAGGTGAAATATTGTGAAAGCACACAAAACGGCATGAACAAGCCAGATACTGCGTCTTGTACCGTTACAAGTGCGAAACTGCTATGAAAGCGCATGCAAGCATCGTGAAACCTTAAAGAACGATGTCATTGAGCGAGATACAGCGTTCTGTACTGTACTAAGTTGGTGAAAAACTGTGAGGTCATGCAAATATCGTAATTGTGAAGGAAACAGTGTAATAGAGCGTTTTTAGATACAAGTGCGAAGGTTTGGTTAGGTTAAGATATGAACCGTCATAAAACCGCATTAAACGCTGTACCTAGTGAGATGCAGTGTTTTTCACCATTACAAGTCGGAAACAGCGATATCTAATGTGAAAGCGCATGAAACCGTCGTAATGTTGCAGAAAGCATTGTAAAGTAGCGAGTAAAACGTTTTCTAACGATAGAAGTGCGAAGGTTAGGTTAGGTTAGGTTAGGTTAGTTTAAGCTAGGTAGCGTCGTGAAACCACCAAAAACGACGTCATCTAACGAGATAGTGTTGTTTTATTGCGAGTACGAACCTGCGATAGGTGAAATATTGTGAAAGCACACAAAACGGCATGAACAAGCCAGATACTGCTGTCTTGTACCGTTACAAGTGCGAAACTGCTATGAAAGCGCATGCAAGCATCGTGAAACCTTAAAGAACGATGTCATTGAGCGAGATACAGCGTTCTGTACTGTACTAAGTTGGTGAAAAGCTGTGAGGTCATGCAAATATCGTAATTGTGAAGGAAACAGTGTAATAGAGCGTTTTTAGATACAAGTGCGAAGGTTTGGTTAGGTTAGGATATGAACCGTCATAACACCGCATTAAACGCTGTTACCTAGTGAGATGCAGTGTTTTTCACCATTACAAGTCGGAAACAGCGATATCTAATGTGAAAGCGCATGAAACCGTCGTAATGTTGCAGAAAGCGTTGTAAAGTAGCGAGTAAAACGTTTTCTAACGATAGAAGTGCGAAGGTTAGGTTAGGTTAGGTTAGGTTAGTTTAAGCTAGGTAGCGTCGTGAAACCAACAAAAACGACGTCATCTAACGAGATAGTGTTGTTTTATTGCGAGTACAAACCTGCGATAGGTGAAATATTGTGAAAGCACACAAAACGCCATGCACAAGCCAGATACTGCGTCTTGTACCGTTACAAGTGCGAAACTGCTATGAAAGCGCATGCAAGCATCGTGAAACCTTAAAGAACGATGTCATTGAGCGAGATACAGCGTTCTGTACTGTACTAAGTTGGTGAAAAACTGTGAGGTCATGCAAATATCGTAATTGTGAAGGAAACAGTGTAATAGAGCGTTTTTAGATACAAGTGCGAAGGTTTGGTTAGGTTAAGATATGAACCAGTCATAAAACCGCATTAAACGCTGTCACCTAGTGAGATGCAGTGTTTTTCACCATTACAAGTCGGAAACAGCGATATCTAATGTGAAAGCGCATGAAACCGTCGTAATGTTGCAGAAAGCATTGTAAAGTAGCGAGTAAAACGTTTTCTAACGATAGAAGTGCGAAGGTTAGGTTAGGTTAGGTTAGGTTAGTTTAAGCTAGGTAGCGTCGTGAAACCACCAAAAACGACGTCATCTAACGAGATAGTGTTGTTTTATTGCGAGTACGAACCTGCGATAGGTGAAATATTGTGAAAGCACACAAAACGCATGAACAAGCCAGATACTGCGTCTTGTACCGTTACAAGTGCGAAACTGCTATGAAAGCGCATGCAAGCATCGTGAAACCTTAAAGAACGATGTCATTGAGCGAGATACAGCGTTCTGTACTGTACTAAGTTGGTGAAAAACTGTGAGGTCATGCAAATATCGTAATTGTGAAGGAAACAGTGTAATAGAGCGTTTTTAGATACAAGTGCGAAGGTTTGGTTAGGTTAAGATATGAACCGTCATAAAACCGCATTAAACGCTGTCACCTAGTGAGATGCAGTGTTTTTCACCATTACAAGTCGGAAACAGCGATATCTAATGTGAAAGCGCATGAAACCGTCGTAATGTTGCAGAAAGCATTGTAAAGTAGCGAGTAAAACGTTTTCTAACGATAGAAGATGCGAAGGTTAGGTTAGGTTAGGTTAGGTTAGTTTAAGCTAGGTAGCGTCGTGAAACCACCAAAAACGACGTCATCTAACGAGATAGTGTTGTTTTATTGCGAGTACGAACCTGCGATAGGTGAAATATTGTGAAAGCACACAAAACGCATGAACAAGCCAGATACTGCGTCTTGTACCGTTACAAGTGCGAAACTGCTATGAAAGCGCATGCAAGCATCGTGAAACCTTAAAGAACGATGTCATTGAGCGAGATACAGCGTTCTGTACTGTACTAAGTTGGTGAAAAACTGTGAGGTCATGCAAATATCGTAATTGTGAAGGAAACAGTGTAATAGAGCGTTTTTAGATACAAGTGCGAAGGTTTGGTTAGGTTAAGATATGAACCGTCATAAAACCGCATTAAACGCTGTCACCTAGTGAGATGCAGTGTTTTTCACCATTACAAGTCGGAAACAGCGATATCTAATGTGAAAGCGCATGAAACCGTCGTAATGTTGCAGAAAGCATTGTAAAGTAGCGAGTAAAACGTTTTCTAACGATAGAAGTGCAAAGGTTAGGTTAGGTTAGGTTAGGTTAAGCTAGGTAGCGTCGTGAAACCACCAAAAACGACGTCATCTAACGAGATAGTTTTGTTTAATTGCGAGTACGAACCTGTGGTAGGTGAAATATTGTAAAGCACACAAAACGGCATGAACAAGCCAGATACTGTGTCTTGTACCGTTACAAGTGCGAAACTGCTATGAAAGCGCATGAAAGCATCGTGAAACCATAAAGAACGATGTCATTGAGTGAGATACAGCGTTCTGTACTGTACTAAGTTGGTGAAAAGCTGTGAGGTCATGCAAATATCGTAATTGTGAAGGAAACAGTGTAATAGAGCGTTTTTAGATACAAGTGCGAAGGTTTGGTTAGGTTAGGATATGAACCGTCATAACACCGCATTAAACGCTGTTACCTAGTGAGATGCAGTGTTTTTCACCATTACAAGTCGGAAACAGCGATATCTAATGTGAAAGCGCATGAAACCGTCGTAATGTTGCAGGAAAGCGTTGTAAAGTAGCGAGTAAAACGTTTTCTAACGATAGAAGTGCGAAGGTTAGGTTAGGTTAGGTTAGGTTAGGTTAGTTTAAGCTAGGTAGTGTCGTGAAACCAACAAAAAAGACGTCATCTAACGAGATAGTGTTGTTTTATTGCGAGTACAAACCTGCGATAGGTGAAATATTGTGAAAGCACACAAAACGCCATGCACAAGCCAGATACTGCGTCTTGTAGCGTTACAAGTGCGAAACTGCTATGAAAGCGCATGCAAGCATCGTGAAACCTTAAAGAACGATGTCATTGAGCGAGATACAGAGTTCTGTACTGTACTAAGTTGGTGAAAAACTGTGAGGTCATGCAAATATCGTAATTGTGAAGGAAACAGTGTAATAGAGCGTTTTTAGATACAAGTGCGAAGGTTTGGTTAGGTTAAGATATGAACCATCATAAAACCGCATTAAACGCTGTCACCTAGTGAGATGCAGTGTTTTTCTCCATTACAAGTCGGAAACAGCGATATCTAATGTGAAAGCGCATGAAACCGTCGTAATGTTGCAGAAAGCATTGTAAAGTAGCGAGTAAAACGTTTTCTAACGATAGAAGTGCAAAGGTTAGGTTAGGTTAGGTTAGGTTAGGTTAGGTTAAGCTAGGTAGCGTCGTGAAAGCACCAAAAACGACGTCATCTAACGAGATAGTGTTGTTTTATTGCGAGTACGAACCTGCGATAGGTGAAATATTGTGAAAGCACACAAAACGCCATGCACAAGCCAGATACTGCGTCTTGTACCGTTACAAGTGCGAAACTGCTATGAAAGCGCATGCAAGCATCGTGAAACCTTAAAGAACGATGTCATTGAGCGAGATACAGCGTTCTGTACTGTACTAAGTTGGTGAAAAGCTGTGAGGTCATGCAAATATCGTAATTGTGAAGGAAACAGTGTGTAACGAGGTTTATTGGGCGAACCAAACGGGCAGGTGGGAGATTGGAGATAGCGACAGGACGAGGAAGATGGAGGAGCTCGAGCGCCGATCTCGTGGTGCCATACTCTGCGATGATGCTTACTGTTCCCTCTTGTTGTCATCATTCCTTCACTATAACTGCCCCCGTCGAGAAAGATCAAGCCATCCTGGCGATCTAACAAGTAGGAACGAGCGGGTCGAAGTACGGCTTCAAGCGGTCCACGTGAACAATATCGTGTCCACGCCGGCGGTGGTCACCGGGTGGCGTAAGCGGTTCAATGGCGTAATTGACGGGCGATGTGCGCTCTACCACGCGGTATGGGCCATGGTAATTTGAAAGTAGCTTGGTAGACAAACCAGGCGCACAGGGTGGTACATGCAGCCATACAAGGGTTCCAGGGGCGAACTTGGCGGCAGGAGGGTGGTCGTCATCGCGGGCCTTTTTCTGGCGTTGCTGGTCAGCCGTAGTAAACTGCTTCGCTAGTTGGCGGCATTCTTCGGCGTGACGGGCGGCTTCAGACACGGTCGTGCACTCAGATACATCTGGTGCGTATGGCAGCAAAGTGTCAATTGTGTGCGATGGTTGACGTCCGTATAGAAGGTAGAATGGAGAAAAGCCGGTGGTGACTTGGGTAGCGGTGTTGTACGCGTAGGTCGCAAATGGAAGAACCAGGTCCCAGTTCGTTTGGTCAGATGCCACATGCGTCGCGAGCATGTCACCCAGGGTCCGATTAAACCGCTCAGTCAGGCCATTCGTCTGGGGGTGGTAAGCAGTACTCATCCGGTGTACAATATGGCACTGACGGAGAAGTGCTTGGATTACGTCGGATAGAAATACACGGCCCCGATCACTGAGGAGCTCGCGAGGAGGGCCATGACGCAACACAAACCGATGGAGGATGAACGATGCGACGTCCTGAGCGGTCGCCGTAGGAAGAGCAGAGGTTTCGGCGTACCGTGTCAGGTGATCTACAGCAACGATGGCCCACCGGTTACCTGCTGTGGTCAATGGCAGTGGTCCATAAAGGTCGATTCCGACGCGATCGAATGGGCGGTCAGGGCACGCAAGCGGCTGTAGTGGAGCTGCCCCTGCATTCGGTGGCTGTTTTCGTCGCTGACACTCGTGGCAGCCGCGAATAAACTGTCGAACAAAAGTGAACATCCCACGCCAGTAGTACCGCTTCCTTAAACGCTCGTAGGTCTTGAAGACACCGGCGTGAGCGCATTGCGGGTCGGAGTGAAATGATGCACAGATTGTAGAGCGCAGCTTTCGGGGAATAACGAGTAGCCACTTCCTGCCGTCTGGTGAGTAATTGCGCCGGTACAAAAGGCCACCTCGAATGGTGAAGTGCGAAGCCTGGCGTCGCAATGCTCGAGTGATGGGAAGTGTCGGTACCCCAGATAAGACGTCCAGAAGCGAAGTTATCCATGGATCGTCGCGCTGTGCAGAGGTCATTGTGTCGATGTCAAGAGCGGACAGCGCGTGTTCCATAGAAGATATAGAGGCAGCCTCAGTCGACAGTGGTGATCGCGAGAGCGCATCAGCATCGGCATGTTGGCGGCCGGAACGGTACACGACGCGGATGTCATACTCTTGAAGTCGCAGAGCCCAACGAGCAAGGCGACCTGATGGATCCTTCAGCGACGACAACCAACATAAGGCATGATGGTCTGTAACTACAGCAAAGGTGCGGCCATATAAGTATGGGCGAAATTTCACAATTGCCCAAAGTATGGCTAAGCACTCTTTTTCGGTAACACTGTAGTTTACCTCAGCCTTGTTGAGCGTTCTGCTGGCGTAGGCGACGACATACTCAGGGGATCCAGCCTTGCGTTGAGCGAGAACTGCACCGATACCGACACCGCTGGCGTCTGTATGGATTTCAGTTGCTGCCGTGGGATCATAGTGGCGCAATATAGGCGGAGATGTCAGGAGACGGCGAAGAGTGTTAAATGCGTGATCACATTCGGAAGACCATGATGAGATGTCCTTGGCACTGCTTAAAAGTTGGGTCAAAGGGGCAATTATGGAGGCAAAGTTGCGCACAAACCGACGAAAGTAGGAGCACAATCCTACGAAGCTGCGTAACTGTTTTACAGTCGTTGGTTTGGGGAATTCAGCAACAGCGCGTAGTTTAGCCGGGTCGGGAAGAACACCATCCTTTGATACGACATGACCGAGAATGGTGAGCGTCCGAGCAGCGAAGTGGCATTTCTTGAGGTTCAGTTGGAGATGCGCATTCTTCAGACACGTGAGGACATGTTTGAGGCGTACAAGGTGTGTTGCAAAATCGGGTGCAAAGACGACGATATCCTCGAGGTAGCAGAGGCATATGTTCCATTTCAAACCCCGCAGAACCGAGTCCATCATGCGCTCGAATGTGGCCGGCGCATTGCAGAGGCCGAAGGGCATGACATTGAACTCATATAGCCCGTCCGGTGTCACGAATGCTGTTTTTGGACGGTCACCATCTGCTAAGGGCACCTGCCAATACCCCGAACGCAAATCTAACGACGAAAAAAACTCGGCACCTTGTAAGCAATCAAGGGCGTCATCAATCCTGGGCAAAGGGTATACGTCTTTGCGAGTGATCTTATTTAAGCGCCTGTAATCAACGCAGAAGCGAATTGTACCATCCTTCTTCTTAACAAGAACGACAGGTGATGCCCATGGACTTTGGGAAGGTCGGATAACGTCGCGCTTGAGCATATCGTCAACGTGTTCGGTGATAACCTGACGTTCCGTGGCGGACACACGGTATGGTCGCTGTCGTACTGGCGCGTTGGAACCTGTGTCGATGCGGTGGGAAAAACTGGGAGTTCGGCTAAGGGTAGGTTGAGCAACGTCAAAGGATTCACGGAACTGGTAGAGCAGCTGAAGGAGCTCAGAGCGTTCAGATGGCGATAGTCCGTCGGCAATCGATGAATCGAAAAGATCGCAAGGTGGTATATTGGAAGGGTTGAGGGCACTGATGGCGTCGTAGTCACCGGAACAATCTGGCGGCATGATAAAAATTTGTTCTTTATCAATGGCATGCACGTGTCCAAGAGATTCACCTTGAAACAGTTCAACGGGATACGGAAGGGGATTGATGAGGCAAAGAGCACTGTTTCCTTCAGAAATAGAGAGGGTTGAATAAGGCAGAAGAAGTGATCTTCGACTAAGGAAGAGGCTTGATGGCTCAAAGAATGCAGCTTCGTTCCTAATGCCGTCACAGAACACGGGGAGCAACACAGCTGCTGTCGGAGGAATTTCAGTGCCTTCTTTGACGACGAGCTTGTGTACGGCGGGCTGAATGCGGCTGGTTGGTTGGTCGTAAAACGGGAAAAGTTCAAGCTCCGACCTTGCACAATCTATAACGGCATGGTTACGCGATAAAAAATCCCATCCAAGTATGATGTCGTGTGAGCACGACGACAGGACAATAAACTCAACAGTGTAGTGGTCCTTCGCGATCATCAGTCGGACAGTACAGGCGGCTACAGGCTGAACCGGGTCCCCATTCGCTGTTTGCAAGGACATCATATTAAGAGGCGTCGTCACTTTTCGGAGCTTGCGGCAAAGTTTAGCGTCTATCACGGAAACGGCAGCACCAGTATCCACTAGAGCATATGCTCGAGTACCTTCTACAAAAACTTCGACAATATTCGACGGCAATGTCCGAGGACTTGAGCATTTCGACAGCGCAGTTCTTGCCTCCTGAACTGCGGCGGTTAGTTTCCCTCGTGTTCAGGAGCTGGCCGACGACGCATGGGTGACAGGGAGCGACGACGGGGTGAAGGTGAGCGACCAGACATAGTACGCGGACATTCCCGTGAAGACGAGCTTGACTGAGGGTCAGAATTTTCCAGACGGGATGGGGAAAGGTCCATGAAGCTGTTCTGTGTACGGCCGTCTGTGTATCCCGGCGCGCGACGACGGCAGTAACGGGCGATATGGCCAGGGCCACCGCACGCAAAACAGATGGGCCGGTTATCGCGCGTTCTCCAAGTATTGGCGACGAGGGGACCAGTCCATGCGGCAGACGGGTGAGTCGAGGCTGTGGTGGCAATGGGAGGAACCCAGGCGGTGGACGGCTGAGTCGGGGCTGAGGTATACGGCAGTCCCTGGAACGACGGGGGGTGGTGTCGCTGCTGCCGCTTTAGTGCCTCAGCGTAAGTAAGAGGCGCGGTGACGGGGGGCTGCTGCAAGGGCACCGGCATAGCCTCGGAAATCTGCTCCTGGACCACATGTCGGAGCATGGGAGCCAATGGTGGTGGGTGTCGCAGTGGCTGTTGGTGCGAGAGCTCCTGGCGTTGAGCAAAAGGTAGCAGAGAAAGCTGCCGAGCCACTTCCTCTCGCACGAAGTCTTTCATTTGTGCGAGAAGGTTTGTCTGGTCAGACATAGCGTCCAGTGCGGTCACTGGTTGGACTGTCTGGAATGAGCGTCGCGTCTGAGCTCGTTGCCTCCGCAATTCGTCATAGTTTTGACACAAAGTCACTACTTCTGCCACAGTGCTTGGAGACTTCGCGAGAAGCATCTGGAAAACGTCATCGTCGACGCCCTTCATAATGTGCTGTACCTTCGCACTCTCGCTCATGGAAGCATCGACGCGCCGGCAGAGATCGATCACATCTTCTATATATGATGTGAAAGTTTCACCTGGCTCCTGTGCCCGTGTGCGCAGACGTTGTTCGGCGCGTAGCTTCCGTAAGGCAGGACGACCAAAAACGGCACGTATTGCCTCCTTGAAGGCGGACCAATTCGCGAACTCGGTTTCGTGGTTCGTATACCACAGCTTGGCCACGTCGGTGAGATAAAAATTGACAGTGCCTAACTTAGCAGCGTCATCCCACCTGTTGGGTCCACTGACTTTCTCGTATGAAGACAGCCAGTCCTCGACGTCCTGGTGTTCGGTGCCGGCAAAGATCGGGGGGTCTCGCTGGTGAACCGGGCCGGGGCAAGTAGGAGCCGCGAGAGGGGTTGTCTGTTGGGCAGCGTCAACTTGCATGGTCGATGGCAGGGTGCGAGATCGGAGTTCCAGCTTGTAGGCGATGTGGTTACCCAGCACGATCCACCAAATGTAACGAGGTTTATTGGGCGAACCAAACGGGCAGGTGGGAGATTGGAGATAGCGACAGGACGAGGAAGATGGAGGAGCTCGAGCGCCGATCTCGTGGTGCCATACTCTGCGATGATGCTTACTGTTCCCTCTTGTTGTCATCATTCCTTCACTATAAGTGTAATAGAGAATTTTTAGATACAAGTGCGAAGGTTTGGTTAGGTTAAGATATGAACCGTCATAAAACCGCATTAAACGCTGTGACCTAGTGAGATGCAGTGTTTTTCACCATTACAAGTCGGAAACAGCGATATCTAATGTTAAAGCGCATGAAACCGTCGTAATGTTGCAGAAAGCATTGTAAAGTAGCGAGTAAAACGTTTTCTAACGATAGAAGAGCGAAGGTTAGGTTAGGTTAGGTTAGGTTAGTTTAGGCTAGGTAGCGTCGTGAAACCACCAAAAACGACGTCATCTAACGAGATAGTGTTGTTTTATTGCGAGTACGAACCTGCGATAGGTGAAATATTGTGAAAGCACACAAAACGGCATGAACAAGCCAGATACTGTGTCTTGTACCGTTACAAGTGCGAAACTGCTATGAAAGCGCATGAAAGCATCGTGAAACCTTAAAGAACGATGTCATTGAGTGAGATACAGCGTTCTGTACTGTACTAAGTTGGTGAAAAGCTGTGAGGTCATGCAAATATCGTAATTGTGAAGGAAACAGTGTAATAGAGCGTTTTTAGATACAAGTGCGAAGGTTTGGTTAGGTTAGGATATGAACCGTCATAACACCGCATTAAACGCTGTTACCTAGTGAGATGCAGTGTTTTTCACCATTACAAGTCGGAAACAGCGATATCTAATGTGAAAGCGCATGAAACCGTCGTAATGTTGCAGAAAGCGTTGTAAAGTAGCGAGTAAAACGTTTTCTAACGATAGAAGTGCGAAGGTTAGGTTAGGTTAGGTTAGGTTAGTTTAAGCTAGGTAGCGTCGTGAAACCAACAAAAACGACGTCATCTAACGAGATAGTGTTGTTTTATTGCGAGTACAAACCTGCGATAGGTGAAATATTGTGAAAGCACACAAAACGCCATGCACAAGCCAGATACTGCGTCTTGTACCGTTACAAGTGCGAAACTGCTATGAAAGCGCATGCAAGCATCGTGAAACCTTAAAGAACGATGTCATTGAGCGAGATACAGCGTTCTGTACTGTACTAAGTTGGTGAAAAACTGTGAGGTCATGCAAATATCGTAATTGTGAAGGAAACAGTGTAATAGAGCGTTTTTAGATACAAGTGCGAAGGTTTGGTTAGGTTAAGATATGAACCGTCATAAAACCGCATTAAACGCTGTCACCTAGTGAGATGCAGTGTTTTTCACCATTACAAGTCGGAAACAGCGATATCTAATGTGAAAGCGCATGAAACCGTCGTAATGTTGCAGAAAGCATTGTAAAGTAGCGAGTAAAACGTTTTCTAACGATAGAAGTGCGAAGGTTAGGTTAGGTTAGGTTAGGTTAGGTTAGTTAAGCTAGGTAGCGTCGTGAAACCACCAAAAACGACGTCATCTAACGAGATAGTGTTGTTTTATTGCGAGTACGAACCTGCGATAGGTGAAATATTGTGAAAGCACACAAAACGCCATGAACAAGCCAGATACTGCGTCTTGTACCGTTACAAGTGCGAAACTGCTATGAAAGCGCATGCAAGCATCGTGAAACCTTAAAGAACGATGTCATTGAGCGAGATACAGCGTTCTGTACTGTACTAAGTTGGTGAAAAGCTGTGAGGTCATGCAAATATCGTAATTGTGAAGGAAACAGTGTAATAGAGCGTTTTTAGATACAAGTGCGAAGGTTTGGTTAGGTTAAGATATGAACCGTCATAAAACCGCATTAAACGCTGTACCTAGTGAGATGCAGTGTTTTTCACCATTACAAGTCGGAAACAGCGATATCTAATGTGAAAGCGCATGAAACCGTCGTAATGTTGCAGAAAGCATTGTAAAGTAGCGAGTAAAACGTTTTCTAACGATAGAAGAGCGAAGGTTAGGTTAGGTTAGGTTAGGTTAGTTTAGGCTAGGTAGCGTCGTGAAACCACCAAAAACGACGTCATCTAACGAGATAGTGTTGTTTTATTGCGAGTACGAACCTGCGATAGGTGAAATATTGTGAAAGCACACAAAACGGCATGAACAAGCCAGATACTGCGTCTTGTACCGTTACAAGTGCGAAACTGCTATGAAAGCGCATGCAAGCATCGTGAAACCTTAAAGAACGATGTCATTGAGCGAGATACAGCGTTCTGTACTGTACTAAGTTGGTGAAAAACTGTGAGGTCATGCAAATATCGTAATTGTGAAGGAAACAGTGTAATAGAGCGTTTTTAGATACAAGTGCGAAGGTTTGGTTAGGTTAAGATATGAACCGTCATAAAACCGCATTAAACGCTGTCACCTAGTGAGATGCAGTGTTTTTCACCATTACAAGTCGGAAACAGCGATATCTAATGTGAAAGCGCATGAAACCGTCGTAATGTTGCAGAAAGCATTGTAAAGTAGCGAGTAAAACGTTTTCTAACGATAGAAGTGCGAAGGTTAGGTTAGGTTAGGTTAGGTTAGTTAAGCTAGGTAGCGTCGTGAAACCACCAAAAACGACGTCATCTAACGAGATAGTGTTGTTTTATTGCGAGTACGAACCTGCGATAGGTGAAATATTGTGAAAGCACACAAAACGGCATGAACAAGCCAGATACTGCGTCTTGTACCGTTACAAGTGCGAAACTGCTATGAAAGCGCATGCAAGCATCGTGAAACCTTAAAGAACGATGTCATTGAGCGAGATACAGCGTTCTGTACTGTACTAAGTTGGTGAAAAGCTGTGAGGTCATGCAAATATCGTAATTGTGAAGGAAACAGTGTAATAGAGCGTTTTTAGATACAAGTGCGAAGGTTTGGTTAGGTTAGGATATGAACCGTCATAACACCGCATTAAACGCTGTTACCTAGTGAGATGCAGTGTTTTTCACCATTACAAGTCGGAAACAGCGATATCTAATGTGAAAGCGCATGAAACCGTCGTAATGTTGCAGAAAGCAGTTGTAAAGTAGCGAGTAAAACGTTTTCTAACGATAGAAGTGCGAAGGTTAGGTTAGGTTAGGTTAGGTTAGTTTAAGCTAGGTAGCGTCGTGAAACCACCAAAAACGACGTCATCTAACGAGATAGTGTTGTTTTATTGCGAGTACAAACCTGCGATAGGTGAAATATTGTGAAAGCACACAAAACGCCATGCACAAGCCAGATACTGCGTCTTGTACCGTTACAAGTGCGAAACTGCTATGAAAGCGCATGCAAGCATCGTGAAACCTTAAAGAACGATGTCATTGAGCGAGATACAGCGTTCTGTACTGTACTAAGTTGGTGAAAAACTGTGAGGTCATGCAAATATCGTAATTGTGAAGGAAACAGTGTAATAGAGCGTTTTTAGATACAAGTGCGAAGGTTTGGTTAGGTTAAGATATGAACCGTCATAAAACCGCATTAAACGCTGTCACCTAGTGAGATGCAGTGTTTTTCACCATTACAAGTCGGAAACAGCGATATCTAATGTGAAAGCGCATGAAACCGTCGTAATGTTGCAGAAAGCATTGTAAAGTAGCGAGTAAAACGTTTTCTAACGATAGAAGTGCGAAGGTTAGGTTAGGTTAGGTTAGGTTAGGTTAAGCTAGGTAGCGTCGTGAAACCACCAAAAACGACGTCATCTAACGAGATAGTGTTGTTTTATTGCGAGTACGAACCTGCGATAGGTGAAATATTGTGAAAGCACACAAAACGGCATGAACAAGCCAGATACTGCGTCTTGTACCGTTACAAGTGCGAAACTGCTATGAAAGCGCATGCAAGCATCGTGAAACCTTAAAGAACGATGTCATTGAGCGAGATACAGCGTTCTGTACTGTACTAAGTTGGTGAAAAACTGTGAGGTCATGCAAATATCGTAATTGTGAAGGAAACAGTGTAATAGAGCGTTTTTAGATACAAGTGCGAAGGTTTGGTTAGGTTAAGATATGAACCGTCATAAAACCGCATTAAACGCTGTTACCTAGTGAGATGCAGTGTTTTTCACCATTACAAGTCGGAAACAGCGATATCTAATGTGAAAGCGCATGAAACCGTCGTAATGTTGCAGAAAGCAGTTGTAAAGTAGCGAGTAAAACGTTTTCTAACGATAGAAGTGCGAAGGTTAGGTTAGGTTAGGTTAGGTTAGTTTAAGCTAGGTAGCGTCGTGAAACCACCAAAAACGACGTCATCTAACGAGATAGTGTTGTTTTATTGCGAGTACGAACCTGCGATAGGTGAAATATTGTGAAAGCACACAAAACGGCATGAACAAGCCAGATACTGCGTCTTGTACCGTTACAAGTGCGAAACTGCTATGAAAGCGCATGCAAGCATCGTGAAACCTTAAAGAACGATGTCATTGAGCGAGATACAGCGTTCTGTACTGTACTAAGTTGGTGAAAAACTGTGAGGTCATGCAAATATCGTAATTGTGAAGGAAACAGTGTAATAGAGCGTTTTTAGATACAAGTGCGAAGGTTTGGTTAGGTTAAGATATGAACCGTCATAAAACCGCATTAAACGCTGTCACCTAGTGAGATGCAGTGTTTTTCACCATTACAAGTCGGAAACAGCGATATCTAATGTGAAAGCGCATGAAACCGTCGTAATGTTGCAGAAAGCATTGTAAAGTAGCGAGTAAAACGTTTTCTAACGATAGAAGATGCGAAGGTTAGGTTAGGTTAGGTTAGGTTAGGTTAGTTAGCTAGGTAGCGTCGTGAAACCACCAAAAACGACGTCATCTAACGAGATAGTGTTGTTTTATTGCGAGTACGAACCTGCGATAGGTGAAATATTGTGAAAGCACACAAAACGGCATGAACAAGCCAGATACTGCGTCTTGTACCGTTACAAGTGCGAAACTGCTATGAAAGCGCATGCAAGCATCGTGAAACCTTAAAGAACGATGTCATTGAGCGAGATACAGCGTTCTGTACTGTACTAAGTTGGTGAAAAACTGTGAGGTCATGCAAATATCGTAATTGTGAAGGAAACAGTGTAATAGAGCGTTTTTAGATACAAGTGCGAAGGTTTGGTTAGGTTAAGATATGAACCGTCATAAAACCGCATTAAACGCTGTCACCTAGTGAGATGCAGTGTTTTTCACCATTACAAGTCGGAAACAGCGATATCTAATGTGAAAGCGCATGAAACCGTCGTAATGTTGCAGAAAGCATTGTAAAGTAGCGAGTAAAACGTTTTCTAACGATAGAAGTGCGAAGGTTAGGTTAGGTTAGGTTAGGTTAGTTTAAGCTAGGTAGCGTCGTGAAACCACCAAAAACGACGTCATCTAACGAGATAGTGTTGTTTTATTGCGAGTACGAACCTGCGATAGGTGAAATATTGTGAAAGCACACAAAACGGCATGAACAAGCCAGATACTGCGTCTTGTACCGTTACAAGTGCGAAACTGCTATGAAAGCGCATGCAAGCATCGTGAAACCTTAAAGAACGATGTCATTGAGCGAGATACAGCGTTCTGTACTGTACTAAGTTGGTGAAAAACTGTGAGGTCATGCAAATATCGTAATTGTGAAGGAAACAGTGTAATAGAGCGTTTTTAGATACAAGTGCGAAGGTTTGGTTAGGTTAAGATATGAACCGTCATAAAACCGCATTAAACGCTGTCACCTAGTGAGATGCAGTGTTTTTCACCATTACAAGTCGGAAACAGCGATATCTAATGTGAAAGCGCATGAAACCGTCGTAATGTTGCAGAAAGCATTGTAAAGTAGCGAGTAAAACGTTTTCTAACGATAGAAGTGCGAAGGTTAGGTTAGGTTAGGTTAGGTTAGTTTAAGCTAGGTAGCGTCGTGAAACCACCAAAAACGACGTCATCTAACGAGATAGTGTTGTTTTATTGCGAGTACGAACCTGCGATAGGTGAAATATTGTGAAAGCACACAAAACGGCATGAACAAGCCAGATACTGCGTCTTGTACCGTTACAAGTGCGAAACTGCTATGAAAGCGCATGCAAGCATCGTGAAACCTTAAAGAACGATGTCATTGAGCGAGATACAGCGTTCTGTACTGTACTAAGTTGGTGAAAAACTGTGAGGTCATGCAAATATCGTAATTGTGAAGGAAACAGTGTAATAGAGCGTTTTTAGATACAAGTGCGAAGGTTTGGTTAGGTTAAGATATGAACCGTCATAAAACCGCATTAAACGCTGTCACCTAGTGAGATGCAGTGTTTTTCACCATTACAAGTCGGAAACAGCGATATCTAATGTGAAAGCGCATGAAACCGTCGTAATGTTGCAGAAAGCATTGTAAAGTAGCGAGTAAAACGTTTTCTAACGATAGAAGTGCGAAGGTTAGGTTAGGTTAGGTTAGGTTAGTTTAAGCTAGGTAGCGTCGTGAAACCACCAAAAACGACGTCATCTAACGAGATAGTGTTGTTTTATTGCGAGTACGAACCTGCGATAGGTGAAATATTGTGAAAGCACACAAAACGGCATGAACAAGCCAGATACTGCGTCTTGTACCGTTACAAGTGCGAAACTGCTATGAAAGCGCATGCAAGCATCGTGAAACCTTAAAGAACGATGTCATTGAGCGAGATACAGCGTTCTGTACTGTACTAAGTTGGTGAAAAACTGTGAGGTCATGCAAATATCGTAATTGTGAAGGAAACAGTGTAATAGAGCGTTTTTAGATACAAGTGCGAAGGTTTGGTTAGGTTAAGATATGAACCGTCATAAAACCGCATTAAACGCTGTCACCTAGTGAGATGCAGTGTTTTTCACCATTACAAGTCGGAAACAGCGATATCTAATGTGAAAGCGCATGAAACCGTCGTAATGTTGCAGAAAGCATTGTAAAGTAGCGAGTAAAACGTTTTCTAACGATAGAAGTGCGAAGGTTAGGTTAGGTTAGGTTAGGTTAGTTTAAGCTAGGTAGCGTCGTGAAACCACCAAAAACGACGTCATCTAACGAGATAGTGTTGTTTTATTGCGAGTACGAACCTGCGATAGGTGAAATATTGTGAAAGCACACAAAACGGCATGAACAAGCCAGATACTGCGTCTTGTACCGTTACAAGTGCGAAACTGCTATGAAAGCGCATGCAAGCATCGTGAAACCTTAAAGAACGATGTCATTGAGCGAGATACAGCGTTCTGTACTGTACTAAGTTGGTGAAAAACTGTGAGGTCATGCAAATATCGTAATTGTGAAGGAAACAGTGTAATAGAGCGTTTTTAGATACAAGTGCGAAGGTTTGGTTAGGTTAAGATATGAACCGTCATAAAACCGCATTAAACGCTGTCACCTAGTGAGATGCAGTGTTTTTCACCATTACAAGTCGGAAACAGCGATATCTAATGTGAAAGCGCATGAAACCGTCGTAATGTTGCAGAAAGCATTGTAAAGTAGCGAGTAAAACGTTTTCTAACGATAGAAGTGCGAAGGTTAGGTTAGGTTAGGTTAGGTTAGTTTAAGCTAGGTAGCGTCGTGAAACCACCAAAAACGACGTCATCTAACGAGATAGTGTTGTTTTATTGCGAGTACGAACCTGCGATAGGTGAAATATTGTGAAAGCACACAAAACGGCATGAACAAGCCAGATACTGCGTCTTGTACCGTTACAAGTGCGAAACTGCTATGAAAGCGCATGCAAGCATCGTGAAACCTTAAAGAACGATGTCATTGAGCGAGATACAGCGTTCTGTACTGTACTAAGTTGGTGAAAAACTGTGAGGTCATGCAAATATCGTAATTGTGAAGGAAACAGTGTAATAGAGCGTTTTTAGATACAAGTGCGAAGGTTTGGTTAGGTTAAGATATGAACCGTCATAAAACCGCATTAAACGCTGTCACCTAGTGAGATGCAGTGTTTTTCACCATTACAAGTCGGAAACAGCGATATCTAATGTGAAAGCGCATGAAACCGTCGTAATGTTGCAGAAAGCATTGTAAAGTAGCGAGTAAAACGTTTTCTAACGATAGAAGTGCGAAGGTTAGGTTAGGTTAGGTTAGGTTAGTTTAAGCTAGGTAGCGTCGTGAAACCACCAAAAACGACGTCATCTAACGAGATAGTGTTGTTTTATTGCGAGTACGAACCTGCGATAGGTGAAATATTGTGAAAGCACACAAAACGGCATGAACAAGCCAGATACTGCGTCTTGTACCGTTACAAGTGCGAAACTGCTATGAAAGCGCATGCAAGCATCGTGAAACCTTAAAGAACGATGTCATTGAGCGAGATACAGCGTTCTGTACTGTACTAAGTTGGTGAAAAACTGTGAGGTCATGCAAATATCGTAATTGTGAAGGAAACAGTGTAATAGAGCGTTTTTAGATACAAGTGCGAAGGTTTGGTTAGGTTAAGATATGAACCGTCATAAAACCGCATTAAACGCTGTCACCTAGTGAGATGCAGTGTTTTTCACCATTACAAGTCGGAAACAGCGATATCTAATGTGAAAGCGCATGAAACCGTCGTAATGTTGCAGAAAGCATTGTAAAGTAGCGAGTAAAACGTTTTCTAACGATAGAAGTGCGAAGGTTAGGTTAGGTTAGGTTAGGTTAGTTTAAGCTAGGTAGCGTCGTGAAACCACCAAAAACGACGTCATCTAACGAGATAGTGTTGTTTTATTGCGAGTACGAACCTGCGATAGGTGAAATATTGTGAAAGCACACAAAACGGCATGAACAAGCCAGATACTGCGTCTTGTACCGTTACAAGTGCGAAACTGCTATGAAAGCGCATGCAAGCATCGTGAAACCTTAAAGAACGATGTCATTGAGCGAGATACAGCGTTCTGTACTGTACTAAGTTGGTGAAAAACTGTGAGGTCATGCAAATATCGTAATTGTGAAGGAAACAGTGTAATAGAGCGTTTTTAGATACAAGTGCGAAGGTTTGGTTAGGTTAAGATATGAACCGTCATAAAACCGCATTAAACGCTGTCACCTAGTGAGATGCAGTGTTTTTCACCATTACAAGTCGGAAACAGCGATATCTAATGTGAAAGCGCATGAAACCGTCGTAATGTTGCAGAAAGCATTGTAAAGTAGCGAGTAAAACGTTTTCTAACGATAGAAGTGCGAAGGTTAGGTTAGGTTAGGTTAGGTTAGTTTAAGCTAGGTAGCGTCGTGAAACCACCAAAAACGACGTCATCTAACGAGATAGTGTTGTTTTATTGCGAGTACGAACCTGCGATAGGTGAAATATTGTGAAAGCACACAAAACGGCATGAACAAGCCAGATACTGCGTCTTGTACCGTTACAAGTGCGAAACTGCTATGAAAGCGCATGCAAGCATCGTGAAACCTTAAAGAACGATGTCATTGAGCGAGATACAGCGTTCTGTACTGTACTAAGTTGGTGAAAAACTGTGAGGTCATGCAAATATCGTAATTGTGAAGGAAACAGTGTAATAGAGCGTTTTTAGATACAAGTGCGAAGGTTTGGTTAGGTTAAGATATGAACCGTCATAAAACCGCATTAAACGCTGTCACCTAGTGAGATGCAGTGTTTTTCACCATTACAAGTCGGAAACAGCGATATCTAATGTGAAAGCGCATGAAACCGTCGTAATGTTGCAGAAAGCATTGTAAAGTAGCGAGTAAAACGTTTTCTAACGATAGAAGTGCGAAGGTTAGGTTAGGTTAGGTTAGGTTAGTTTAAGCTAGGTAGCGTCGTGAAACCACCAAAAACGACGTCATCTAACGAGATAGTGTTGTTTTATTGCGAGTACGAACCTGCGATAGGTGAAATATTGTGAAAGCACACAAAACGGCATGAACAAGCCAGATACTGCGTCTTGTACCGTTACAAGTGCGAAACTGCTATGAAAGCGCATGCAAGCATCGTGAAACCTTAAAGAACGATGTCATTGAGCGAGATACAGCGTTCTGTACTGTACTAAGTTGGTGAAAAACTGTGAGGTCATGCAAATATCGTAATTGTGAAGGAAACAGTGTAATAGAGCGTTTTTAGATACAAGTGCGAAGGTTTGGTTAGGTTAAGATATGAACCGTCATAAAACCGCATTAAACGCTGTCACCTAGTGAGATGCAGTGTTTTTCACCATTACAAGTCGGAAACAGCGATATCTAATGTGAAAGCGCATGAAACCGTCGTAATGTTGCAGAAAGCATTGTAAAGTAGCGAGTAAAACGTTTTCTAACGATAGAAGTGCGAAGGTTAGGTTAGGTTAGGTTAGGTTAGTTTAAGCTAGGTAGCGTCGTGAAACCACCAAAAACGACGTCATCTAACGAGATAGTGTTGTTTTATTGCGAGTACGAACCTGCGATAGGTGAAATATTGTGAAAGCACACAAAACGGCATGAACAAGCCAGATACTGCGTCTTGTACCGTTACAAGTGCGAAACTGCTATGAAAGCGCATGCAAGCATCGTGAAACCTTAAAGAACGATGTCATTGAGCGAGATACAGCGTTCTGTACTGTACTAAGTTGGTGAAAAACTGTGAGGTCATGCAAATATCGTAATTGTGAAGGAAACAGTGTAATAGAGCGTTTTTAGATACAAGTGCGAAGGTTTGGTTAGGTTAAGATATGAACCGTCATAAAACCGCATTAAACGCTGTCACCTAGTGAGATGCAGTGTTTTTCACCATTACAAGTCGGAAACAGCGATATCTAATGTGAAAGCGCATGAAACCGTCGTAATGTTGCAGAAAGCATTGTAAAGTAGCGAGTAAAACGTTTTCTAACGATAGAAGTGCGAAGGTTAGGTTAGGTTAGGTTAGGTTAGTTTAAGCTAGGTAGCGTCGTGAAACCACCAAAAACGACGTCATCTAACGAGATAGTGTTGTTTTATTGCGAGTACGAACCTGCGATAGGTGAAATATTGTGAAAGCACACAAAACGGCATGAACAAGCCAGATACTGCGTCTTGTACCGTTACAAGTGCGAAACTGCTATGAAAGCGCATGCAAGCATCGTGAAACCTTAAAGAACGATGTCATTGAGCGAGATACAGCGTTCTGTACTGTACTAAGTTGGTGAAAAACTGTGAGGTCATGCAAATATCGTAATTGTGAAGGAAACAGTGTAATAGAGCGTTTTTAGATACAAGTGCGAAGGTTTGGTTAGGTTAAGATATGAACCGTCATAAAACCGCATTAAACGCTGTCACCTAGTGAGATGCAGTGTTTTTCACCATTACAAGTCGGAAACAGCGATATCTAATGTGAAAGCGCATGAAACCGTCGTAATGTTGCAGAAAGCATTGTAAAGTAGCGAGTAAAACGTTTTCTAACGATAGAAGTGCGAAGGTTAGGTTAGGTTAGGTTAGGTTAGTTTAAGCTAGGTAGCGTCGTGAAACCACCAAAAACGACGTCATCTAACGAGATAGTGTTGTTTTATTGCGAGTACGAACCTGCGATAGGTGAAATATTGTGAAAGCACACAAAACGGCATGAACAAGCCAGATACTGCGTCTTGTACCGTTACAAGTGCGAAACTGCTATGAAAGCGCATGCAAGCATCGTGAAACCTTAAAGAACGATGTCATTGAGCGAGATACAGCGTTCTGTACTGTACTAAGTTGGTGAAAAACTGTGAGGTCATGCAAATATCGTAATTGTGAAGGAAACAGTGTAATAGAGCGTTTTTAGATACAAGTGCGAAGGTTTGGTTAGGTTAAGATATGAACCGTCATAAAACCGCATTAAACGCTGTCACCTAGTGAGATGCAGTGTTTTTCACCATTACAAGTCGGAAACAGCGATATCTAATGTGAAAGCGCATGAAACCGTCGTAATGTTGCAGAAAGCATTGTAAAGTAGCGAGTAAAACGTTTTCTAACGATAGAAGTGCGAAGGTTAGGTTAGGTTAGGTTAGGTTAGTTTAAGCTAGGTAGCGTCGTGAAACCACCAAAAACGACGTCATCTAACGAGATAGTGTTGTTTTATTGCGAGTACGAACCTGCGATAGGTGAAATATTGTGAAAGCACACAAAACGGCATGAACAAGCCAGATACTGCGTCTTGTACCGTTACAAGTGCGAAACTGCTATGAAAGCGCATGCAAGCATCGTGAAACCTTAAAGAACGATGTCATTGAGCGAGATACAGCGTTCTGTACTGTACTAAGTTGGTGAAAAACTGTGAGGTCATGCAAATATCGTAATTGTGAAGGAAACAGTGTAATAGAGCGTTTTTAGATACAAGTGCGAAGGTTTGGTTAGGTTAAGATATGAACCGTCATAAAACCGCATTAAACGCTGTCACCTAGTGAGATGCAGTGTTTTTCACCATTACAAGTCGGAAACAGCGATATCTAATGTGAAAGCGCATGAAACCGTCGTAATGTTGCAGAAAGCATTGTAAAGTAGCGAGTAAAACGTTTTCTAACGATAGAAGTGCGAAGGTTAGGTTAGGTTAGGTTAGGTTAGTTTAAGCTAGGTAGCGTCGTGAAACCACCAAAAACGACGTCATCTAACGAGATAGTGTTGTTTTATTGCGAGTACGAACCTGCGATAGGTGAAATATTGTGAAAGCACACAAAACGGCATGAACAAGCCAGATACTGCGTCTTGTACCGTTACAAGTGCGAAACTGCTATGAAAGCGCATGCAAGCATCGTGAAACCTTAAAGAACGATGTCATTGAGCGAGATACAGCGTTCTGTACTGTACTAAGTTGGTGAAAAACTGTGAGGTCATGCAAATATCGTAATTGTGAAGGAAACAGTGTAATAGAGCGTTTTTAGATACAAGTGCGAAGGTTTGGTTAGGTTAAGATATGAACCGTCATAAAACCGCATTAAACGCTGTCACCTAGTGAGATGCAGTGTTTTTCACCATTACAAGTCGGAAACAGCGATATCTAATGTGAAAGCGCATGAAACCGTCGTAATGTTGCAGAAAGCATTGTAAAGTAGCGAGTAAAACGTTTTCTAACGATAGAAGTGCGAAGGTTAGGTTAGGTTAGGTTAGGTTAGTTTAAGCTAGGTAGCGTCGTGAAACCACCAAAAACGACGTCATCTAACGAGATAGTGTTGTTTTATTGCGAGTACGAACCTGCGATAGGTGAAATATTGTGAAAGCACACAAAACGGCATGAACAAGCCAGATACTGCGTCTTGTACCGTTACAAGTGCGAAACTGCTATGAAAGCGCATGCAAGCATCGTGAAACCTTAAAGAACGATGTCATTGAGCGAGATACAGCGTTCTGTACTGTACTAAGTTGGTGAAAAACTGTGAGGTCATGCAAATATCGTAATTGTGAAGGAAACAGTGTAATAGAGCGTTTTTAGATACAAGTGCGAAGGTTTGGTTAGGTTAAGATATGAACCGTCATAAAAACCGCATTAAACGCTGTCACCTGTG